>JASSUY010039167.1:0-114762 GCA_032466535.1 Forpus xanthops | reverse complement strand
AATCCCTTCCTGTTATCTTTAACATCCCTAGCCAAGTTTAATTCTAACTGGGCCTTAGCTTTCCTAACCTGGTCCCTAGCTTCCTGGACAACATCCCTGTATTCTTCCCAGGCTGCCTATTCTTGCTTTCACCTTTTGTAAGCCTCTTTTTTTCTTCAAATTTTTCTCAGCAGCTCCTTATCCATCCAAGGAGGTCTCCTGGCCCTCCTGCAGTACTTCCTTCTAGTTGAGATGCAAAACTCCTGAACTTATTGTAGGTGATCCTTGAATATAAAACAGCAGTCTTGGGCCCCCCTGCCCTCTAGGGCTATATCCCATGGAACTTTACTAAGCAGATTCCTGAAGAGGACAAAGTCTGCTTTATTGAATTCCAGAGCAGTGAGCTTGCTGCACATTCTTCTCACTGTCCTGAGGATCTTGAACTTGACCATCTCATGATTGCAGTCATGATTGCAAACATTTCCAGCCAACATATTGTAATACTTGGAGAGAGCAATGTCCATGGATAGATGTAGATATGCCTTTAAAATAGAGAGGGAAACATTGCAGTGCGATGGAGGTATTCAGCATTGACATGAAGCAAACTATTCCTGAGAGCAGGAGATCCTGGTGCTGGGCTTGTTCCAGTTCTGATGCAGGCAGTGCAGCTTCCTGAGACTCAACTTGAGTCTCAAAAGCACTGCTGCCTTCTCATGTGATGAACATTAGTGGGCACCTTTCAAGTTAGATGATCTTGAAAACACTTCTGAAATTATTACCTGCAATCTTAAGTGTGGGAACACTGCTGGAATGCAACAGCAAAATCCCATGCTGGCACAGATGTCGTCTTCTTCTGGGAAAATGCAGACAAAGTTGTTCGTTAATTTTCATTTTGTGTCTTTTTATTGATAAATTCTGTGGTAATTGTATATGCTTGGTGAAGTTGCCACAAAAGAGAGCTTAAAAAAGAAATACAAGCCCAAGGAGACCTCATTACGGTGCAATAGGAAAACTAAATAATGCAAGGGACATGACCTTGATAAAAAGAACTTTAATACAAAACATGTTGTAATAATACTAAGGTTGAAGGTTTCAGACTGTTAAAAATGTAGTTATTACACTAAGAAGGCCCTAGCACCTTTACCTAAATTCTATTTTACTCAAGCATTACACTTCAACCAATGGTTTGTTCTAATTCTGCCTACTGAAAGCATAGGTATTTGTATTGATTTTGAAGATGATACAAAGAGATGCCTGTCAGATGCCCTAATGCCTCCTTATGCACATTACATGTAACAATGATTAAATTAGGTAGCCGCTTCCGCCCATCAAACAAAATAACTGAACCTTTTCCCAAGTGAGGTCCCTAATTCCTGATAGACATTGTCCAGACTCGTGTAGGGTGCATACATGAAGAGATGTCTACCTTACCGCTTGCGGTGCTGTGATTTGTTGGTGAATGCATCCTAACAGTACAGCCTCCTAAAAGGAGATGCTTGTGTATGTAAAAAGGAAGACAGAACAAGAGCTGAAGGAAGATACATTCAGAATTTCTTTTTTTTTTTCTTCAAATTATTATAACTTTTAATGTTGGAGAAGTACATCAGATGGGTGTTTTCAATGTCGTACTGATGTGTTTGAAAGGGAATGAGTAAACGAATCTTTTCAGAACTGGTGGCTTTTGTGTGGGTTGTGGTGGCTCTTTTGATAATTCCTTTCGGTACTGCTGGGAGGGATAGCTGAGAGTCATGGAGGTGAGAATGTGGCAGGCTTTCAAATGCATAGGATATTGCTCTGAATTGTGTTCTCTGGCAAACTAACAATGGAGAGCAGGCATGCTGCCTGCAGCCCGGACAGCATAAAAATACACACCTTTCACACTGAAGTTTGGGACTCTGCAGGAGCATCCTAAGTTTCAATAAGAAAAAAAAGATGAATGGGTTGAAATGATGCTATTAAAATCTAGTATTGAACATGTTTTATGTAAAGAAATAGTCAAAGTGCAGTGGACCTTCATGAATTGAATTTCTTTAGTATGTGAAACATATAGCAAGGAAAAAACCAGCAGCCTTGGTTTAAATATGCCTTATTGTTGTGTACTGTATTATTGTATAAATGTTATTGAAAACATAAATCTACTGTATTTTCTGGGAAACACTGAACATGGTTATTAGATTTGCTTTATCTAATTAGCCTTAATTTTCTGTCCTCAAGTGTGATGATATAATTAATGTTTGTCCACATTTTGTGGAAATTCATCTAATGCCCTCAATTAGTAGGAAAACTACATTAGTAGTAAGCACATTGCAGAGATACAAACAGTAAGTTGCATTCTTGTAGAGTGATCTGAGCCAATGTTACTTTTGCTTAAAAGGTGATTAAAGAAAGTGGACCTCCTCACATGAAGAGTTTTGTTACACGAGTTACAGTAGGAGAATTCACTGCAGAAGGAGAAGGCAACAGTAAGAAACTCTCAAAGAAACGTGCTGCAATAGCTGTCCTACAAGAACTTAAGAAACTTCCTCCTCTTCCTGTGATTGAAAAGCCAAAACTTTACTTTAAAAAGCGTCCAAAAACAATATTGAAGGTATGTGTCCATCTTTCACAGAATTAAGAATGTTTGCTTGGACAGTAACAGTTACTCAGATTTAAAATCAATAAAGGGTTATTTGTTTTCTGTCAATATTGTTGTTTGCCTGTGCCAATATACCTGTGCTTTTTTTAAATTCGGAGAATGCTGTGAAATTCTCACACGTAATAGCTTGTAAAGTGCTCAGCTTAAGAACTGAGCTCACGTCACTGAAGTCTTCAGGTGTTTGGTCCGAGTCTAGAGGAGGATCAAACCGTTCAAGCAGCTCTGTACAGCCATGTGAAGTTTTAGCATCATCTCCTTTGGGAGGCCCTGCTAATCATATGTGGTTATTCTCTTCCTGGTCTTTTCCCCATCCTCAACATAAAGAGGGAGAAAGATATATGAAATACTAGATATACAGAGAAACAGCGGACAGTCCAGCTTCCTCCCCTTGTGGAGCTGGATTTGGGAGTTTTGTGGATTCAGGTTCAATTGAATTTTTGAAAATTTTGAAAGAGTATGTTGACATCTCAGCCTACTGTACCACTTGCAAAGTACCAAAGGACAACATGTTTTCTGTTTCAGATGTCTGTGTTAAGGTTAGCATGTGTTTGAAAATGCTCTTTAGCACTTAAATGCAGATAGAAAATGCTGAAAATGGGAGACCAGCCCATGGAGAACTTGGAGACTTTGCACCATCTCTCCATTAAAACATACCCTGTCTCGGAGGCTATTGGTATACTTCCTGCTGCACTGATGAAGCTTCCTTTAAGGGCTCTTGATTTTTGAGAGCTCAGTCCTCATAAGCGGTGCTTTTATTCTTGGTGGCAGTAATATATTGCTACTTCTACAACTCAGTCAGTCTGCAGTGACTAGCTGTGGTTTGTCTACTCCTCCTAAATTCATACAAAACCAAAGGGTCGTCTGAAGTAATTAGTCTTCCAAATGATCTAACCAAAGCAGCCAGAGAGTGTCCATGTATTTGTGAATCATTACCCGGTCTCAGTACTGAACAGCTAATTAGATTAACTTGTCATTTTCTCAATGTAGGAGACAAGGCTTTGGAAATGGCTGAAATTTGCTACATTTCATTTAATTTAGAAAGTAGCATTTTGTGAGGAAGTAGTTAAACTCTCTGTGCATGAATTTCTATTGTCTGGCGTGTTGGATAGCCATTTTGGTATACGTAAGGGCACATTAGTAGATTTTAATACTCATTTTAGGTCAGTGTAAATAATGGTGGACAGATACTCACTTTTCTCTCTGGTTTTAGAGTCACTTTTGCCCCATACTGTGCGGATCAGGAACCTTGAAACTAGAATTGCAGGAAAAAACAGGAAACCTTCATGTCTGAAATCTGTACTTCAGAATATAGTTTCAGGACCTAAATTTTATCTCTTTTTCTGTATTTGCCTCTTGTTAGTTTAAAAAAAAATAAAAAAATTTTCAATTTTTCTGAATTATGTCCATGGCTTCCATAATATGGACATATGGACAGTATTATACCAGTATGGCTTGAACTCAGTCCTCGTTGAGTGGTGCATTGATAGGTTGTAAAAATAAGTAAATCAGTACTTACTTTATTAGGAGTATGACCATTGGAAATCTGTATACTCAGTAGATGAAGTGCGGAGACGTGGAGAAGGAGCCAACATAAAAGCCATTTAAAATAAGGAAATTGGAGAGTGCAAAACTGGGTTGGGAAAATCAACACAAGGACTTCCTTCATCATCTTCCTCTTTGTCTTCAGAACAGAATGAGTGACTTGTCAAAACAATCTTGGTTCATTAAATACCTGTCTCCTACTCTAATTCTGAGGATCTAATTCTCAAACACTTCCAGGAAAAAGTTAACATAAACAATTATTTAATGGAAAACTATCAGCATTAATGCAGCTGCATGATCTGAAAAGGCTTTTGGCTCTACAGTCTCATTTTGGAAAGATTTTCTCAAGAAAGATGCTAAGGGTATAATAATGTAAAAAATATCTCACATTACCATGTACCATTTACCATTACAATTTTACATTGAATTATCTGAAGTTTGACATGTTAAAAGAGATGTTAGTAATCAGAATAACCTGGATATGTAGGAGGCTTTTATTTTTTGAATAGCCAGACTTCTGAGATCTTTTCAGTATGTCGATTTCCTTTTAAATTAATCTTCATATGTTTTGAGCATCAAAAAAAGTGGCAACACTAGCTTATTTTTATTTGTATATATATTTATGAGGCTATATCTTATTGCCTGCACTTTATTTAGCCTGCTCTACGTTTTATCTCTGCCTGGCTTCTTGCCCACACAGCTGCCCTTGTGCATGCCATTGTCTTAATTCTTTCACTTCCATCTTCTCTTAACAATTTCAGCAGTTACACTATGTAGGATTTGCTGCACAGCTTTCTTAATATAATACCCCTTTCTGTTTTTTTGCCTTCAGTTGCTGATCATCTCTTTAGGTTCTGGACCACTTGTTTGTTCTTATTTGAGAAGCTCAAACAAGCATGAATGCTGATGTTATCCTGCAAATGGCTTCATGAAGAGGAAGTAACTCAATAGCATAAAACCAATTCTACATTCAAATGCCTTTTACATTTGCAAGTTCATCCTGTGTGTTATAGCATATAAATTACTTAAATGTGACTTCAGATAATTTTTTTTGGATCTTAATTTCTTTTTTGAAAGAACTACAAACAAATATTTTCATAGCTATTTGCATTCAGAGAGCATTTGCTGTGTGATTAATAACATATTAAAAGGACTTCAAAACTACATGTTTTGCAAGGACTGCAGTTTTTCACCTGTCTGTGAAATCTTGGACAGATCAGTCTCTCAGTCCTTTTGTTTTCCCTCCATCAGTTTAGTTCCTCCACCAAGCATACATTTTGACATGTTATTGTGAGGATTCATCTGTAAAGCATTTGAAATACTTTGTGGGTGGCTCACGCTATGCAACATTTCCAACCATTGGAGTTACTCCTCTCTAGCTTCACTGCTTAACAGTTTTGTGAGGGTGAATTCCTATGACACAAACAGAGCAAACTTTCTACATCTTTAGTTGCACTGTATAATGGAAGGCAAGAGGGCTGAGAAGGAAGACAGGAAGGCTGAGAGAGTCAGCTTCCTTGTTAAATGGCAAATCTTCATAAGTCCCCTTGTAAATCCCACCTCAGCATATGGCATACTCTAGCACTGCAGCAACCTATTTTAGGGTATTAAGGGGAAAGGTCAGAAATAAGGCAACAAGATGCAATTGACTGATGAACCTGCTAATTTTCATCCATCACCATAGGACCTCCCTAGGCACATGAGGGTATTAGTAGCTTACAGATAGTAGGTATCCATGCTATCTGCAACAGTGGCAGACAATAGAGGTATAATTTTGCAACAGTTTTATGCTTGAAGATTCTTACCTTGTGTCTCAGAACAGATCAGACAATTGGAAGAAGTTTACTTCTTATTTTCTCAAAGAAGAGGTAACCCTCATAAATGACTTATTCCAGCAGCATAATAGCTGTATGAATATATGCTGAAATAACGGTTCTTTCTTTTTAAACCTGTTTTAGACTGGACCAGAATATGGTCAAGGAATGAATCCCATCAGTCGTCTGGCTCAGATCCAACAGGCCAAAAAGGAGAAGGAGCCAGAGTACGTTCTTCTTTCAGAGAGAGGAATGCCTCGCCGTCGGGAGTTTGTTATGCAGGTATCATGTGCCATCACATTAGAGATAATGCCCTTGCTATGTTATGTTCAAACTCAAGCAAAATGATTGCATAATATGAAGTGGATCCCTCTGTGTTTAGCTCTCTCTTTGCTTTATGGTCAGTTATACAAGAAATACAGTATCGGAAAGCCTGTTCGGAAACAAATGGCAATTAAGATATGTGCTTTTCAGATGCTTTTGTTGTAGTGGTTTTGCATTTTTTATACTCCTTATTTTTATTACACCTGGTGATCTTATCATCTGCCTTTATCTTTGATGGTTCAGGATTTATTTACTTTTACTGGTCTTTGTAAAAAAACTGGTGTTTTGGTGATCAGAGGATTGCAATACAGTCAAGTGTTCTGAAATATGGATATGAATGTCTCCCCATTACCAAGCATTTCAGTTTTTAAAATAGTGTTACAAATCTTTTCAGATTTTCAGTTTTTTTGTGGCTTTGTTCATATCTGAAATATCACAAAACTGGCCTTACATCAGGTAGTTTAGCCCATCTAGTTAAAGGCTCTGGAGCTAATACAGAAACAGAAGGTCATTGATGCTTCCTTAATTTTTAAATTAAGAACATGCACAAAGATTTGATATAGCCTTGATATTTTGTTAGATAGCACAAGAGTAGGTTGAGAAAGATTAGGAACAGGGAAGAATTCTTTGCTATTGTGTTTTCTCTTATGCTTAGTTTTGTGCCAGAACAATTCAGAGCATCATACTTCAACATATTTTGACTTGTTGTCTACAAACTACACCAAAATGTCACTTCTGATCACAAGCAGAATTTGTGATATTCCAGCACCTCCTTCCCCAGGAAATTATTTATGTTTTCACTTAAATCTTTTGAGTCCCTCCTTCATGTTTATCAAGATAGGCTAGCAATCTTAGTTTCCCTGGACCTCAGTGGACTTCTTGATGATATATTATGTTTGTCTCTGAAGCAAGAGAAAATATCAGGATCCTTTTGTTGTAGAAACTGTTTTATGAATGTAAACTTGGTTTTCCAGCTTTTTATGCTACCTGAAAGTACTTGAAAAAAGAGTAATTCTATCACAGACAGTCCCTTTTTCCATGTTTAGACTCCCATGGGAGTGTCCACAGTTAGAGATGGTTGATTGAGGCATCAGAAGATGACCGTGCAATGCAGTCCAGTATTAGAAAGATGGGCTGGGATTTTTTTTTTCTGTTGGAGGAGTCTCAATAGTGGCAAAATACTTGGTTGGAATAAAAAAAGGAATCTTAAAAGCAGTGGACATGTAGAAGTCTCTCCTATCTAAGAAGACTTAGAAAAGTGAAAGAAATTCCATAGGACAGTTGCTTTGTTATGAATACTTTTAAATGCTTTAGCTCTGTTTTCTCCCCCTTTTGTAATATTTTTCCACTGAAATCATACTGCTGTTTCTCCCACCTTCAGGAAGTCTCAGTGAATTCATTATGGCATGCAAAGAACCTTATCAGGATAAAAAGCCTTTGTATAAACTACTTAAACAGTGTTTTCGTTTAATTTAATTGAATGTGGAAGTAAAATATCCAGAGATAATATGTTCATTTTTATCTGTCACACAAAGAGCAAGTTTAAATGTGATGAAATGGATCCAATTACTTGTCCTGACTACTAGATAAACACAAGAAAACCTCTGATGACATTAGTTGGTGTTCTGTTCCCAAAGTTAATTTCAGAAAGCTCTTTCTCTTTGTAGTCAGACCTTTAATCCTTGATAGAGGTTTTAATAATAGCTAAACCAGTTTTACAGGTCTGAGAAATAGCAGTGTATTGATTTATTGTGAGCTATGTTATAAATTATCATTTTGTCTTGTCCCATTAAAGTCCCTCATTTTTATTGCATACAAACTCATAGCACATAGGCTGTTTTCTAATTGTGATTGTGGAACTGCATTGAAGATAAGGCTTATATTTTGAGATTAATAATGTTTCTGGTTTAGGTAGCCAAAGCTTTTTTTGCATAATTATGTGTGTATATAGAAGAGATATTCATGGTCACTATTATTTATTTACATCCTCTTCTTTGTGTTTAGAATTAATAAGTATTTGAGTACAGAAAAATGAAAACTATGAGGAAAATATATAAATGATAATTTGAGGATAGTGAATAATTATTGCATAACAGCAATTACTAAATTGATTACTGTTATTTATTTAACAAGTGCATGACTATTTTTACAATATTTTTAAAGCTCCTTCCAGACCGTTTTAGGTCTTTAACCTGTAAGGTTTACATTCAAATTACCTTGGCTATTTTATTATTCTTATTTTATTTCGGTTTATTTTTTTAATGCACCTTGAGGTAATACACTATCTTAAGAAAAAAATAATAAATAAATTAATAAATAAAATGGTGTAGTGAACAGTGAAATATATCTATCCAAGAGCTGTGAATATTTCGTAAGTGAATAACAATAACAACACTAATATCACAAACCAGACACATACAGCTTCAAGGATTTAAAAACCAAGGAATTAGATACTACTTTTTTACTGTGAGAGTGATGAGGCACTGGCACAGGTTGCCCAGACAAGCTGTGGCTGCCCCATCCCTGGCAGTGTTCAAGCCCAGGTTGGATGGGGCTTTGAGCAATCTGTTCCAGTAGTGGAAGATGTCCCTGCCTGTGGCAGGGGGTTGTAACTGCATATGTTTAAGGTCCCTTCCAGCCCAAACCATTCCATGATTCTATGAATAAGCTACAGCTTCACTCTTTGTGGATATCCATTTTCTGTAATTTGCCTTTATTTTGAGATTTTAATTTCTCCCAGTTTTATGAAAGGCATCTTGTTTGTCATAAACCCTTTTGTGCAGTACAAGCCACAGGTCCAATGAGGAGACTTCTTTCCAAAGACAATTTTGATAAAAGGTTGTCAGGTGTAAGTGCTGAAGAAGGCAGACCCAGCCCCCATGTTCCTTGTAGTGCGACAAAGTGGGAGGAATATGAACATGGTTTTCATTTTTCTTTAGAAAACACTCTAATTTAAATCTCCAGGTCATTGTTTGTCTCTCCATTTTTCTGGATATTGTCCCGATAATGCGGGGGAGCTTCTACAAGAAGGCAGTGCTTCTGCAAGAAAGAGGAAGCACAGATCCTACAGTGCTTCCTTTCTGCGTTAAGAAAGAGTGGGAGAGTTGTTCAGCAGGGTGAATGGGGTTGACAGAGAGGCTGGTGAAAGAGAGAAACAACTGTGTGTGCATTGAGAGACAGAAAAATGTAGCTCTTTGAGGTATGATTTGGGAACCTTCTGAAAAATCTCAACCAGCCCCTCTGTGTGAAGCAGTATTGTAGTCTCCTTCTGCACTGTTCTTACTTTTTCAAGATTACATTTTCATCAAAAGAGGCTGACTGTAGGTCAGCAAGATTATTACATGTGATATTAAGAAGTCTTACATTTGTCTTGATTATGATCAGTATTTTCTTTTTAAGGTGAAAGTAGGCAATGATATTACTACTGGAACAGGCCCAAACAAGAAGATAGCTAAAAGAAATGCAGCAGAAGCAATGTTGCTACAGCTGGGTTACAAAGCCTCTACTCCTCTTCAAGACCAGCCAGAGAAGGTAAGGACCAGTTGTTACAACGCCCGCATTTTAGCCTTGCCTCGAATTTTAGCTGCCTCAGCTAGTCACTTAGTAAGAATGGAAACTTAAACATGTGCGCCCCTCTTTTAGGAGGTTGCTTGTCAGAGATCAGCCTTTGTTTAGCTACAGCTCTATAGTGACACTTAGTAGGGTACTATTCTAAGAGTAATTGCAAACAGAAATTTAGTTCCATAGGATAGTCTATATGCAAAAGTGTACATATGATATGTGTGCCTATTTCTACTTACCAATCAGGATAAATGTACATCTTGCTTTTAATCCATTTTGGACATCCAAAGAGCACTGAGAGGAATGATGTTAGTAGTTTTCATATGTGAAGCAGCCATGGTAGTCAGTGTTTGTCTTAGCGTTGCATCTTCTGTTTCTCTCTTCTTTAACAGGAGCTGCTCAATGTATGCTAGTCATACTCACTGTCACTATGTTCTTCACTGCTCTTAGTCTTCAACAAGTGTGCCATACTCTAAACGAGGTACTTGGAAGCTAGATGGTGTTCCCAGCCAGAGGACACTGTACATTCATAGCTGTTTTAAAAAAGACTTACGACAGAGTCAAATGATAATTCATTTTCACCAGAATGCTGAGATTTTCTGCTCTAGAAGAATCTATCTATCAGTTTTTCTTTACTGCCAATTTGGCCAAAGGGCTTTTTTTTAAAACAAAGCAAAAGAGAAAAATACAGGTTTTCATTCTTGGATTTCAAACTGGCTGAACTGTTTTTACTCATTAATTTTCAGAGATAAAGCCTGAAAAAATTCAGCTCACAACATAGTTGCTTTAAGGAGCTCTATGCAGTGGAAACTTGTGGTTATATTAGAAAAATAGAGTGCCTGCTTTGTTTCCCTGCATTTTTTAAACTATTGGCTACAAGTTCATTATCATAAAAAAAAAAAGATTTAATTACATGCTTGCAGATACAGATATCTTAGAATTGATAGGAAAGCATGCAATGGCATGCTATTATTCTGAACACAATAAGCAAACATGATACAGTATCCGAAAAATGTGAACTACTCAAATTTTATGTAGTGGTGGAATTCAAGATCATAGAACAAATTTTTATAGCTTTGCTGGGATTAAGGACATAAAATATCTGAACGTCTGGCTTTATCTTCTGTGTATAATTGAATATATTTGCAGATACTGTGCTGGAGAGGAGAGAAAATAGCCTTAGATATCTACCAATTTGGGCATTGCAAAATTCCTTCCATATAAGTTTGCACAATAAAGATGTGCCATTAAAAGATACTTGGTTCTCTCTTTGACTGCAAAATGGGGCCCAACATAGATTAGCTGACGCATCAGGTTGGCATCTAAATGGACAATTTTGACTTGTGTTATTTTTAATCTATCCCCTGCACCCCCAACATTCTTTCATCCCCTTCCTCCTCCCTTCAAAAAAAAGCAGAACCAAAGTCAGTTTTTTCCTTAACCTCAGGGCATAAAATGTGACTGTATTAATTGTTTTAACGAAGACCTACGAGTTTTACAAGAGCCATGCATGGTGCTAATGGCAGCACAGGTAAATAGGTAATCCATGTAATGTAAAATGTGAAGGCTCTGCTCTTTTCTGTGGTAGTGATTGCTGGAAGAAATCTGTAATGGTTGTGTGAAGCCCTGAGGAGAGAAGTTTGATAGTGCCCTGGGAGACTTTTTGCAGCTATCAGAACTTCAGTTCTATGTGTGAAAATGGAGAGTTGTGATGTCTTTACTTTCTCATGCTTCTATCTTTTCATTTCTTCTTCCCACTTTAATTCTCTTAGGCAGAGGAAGACCAAAATAGATTGCATTCATGTGAGACAGTAACACTAAGGGTAACTAAGTGAATTCTTCTAAAATTTCCCATCATACTCAAGTTAATAAACAGTAAAAAGAGATGAATAAGGAGAGTTGGAAACACTCTTCTCGTATTGTAGCAGCATACTTGTGCTGATTTTCCTATCATGTTATGGATGCACAATATGGATTCATGACAAAAACCATGCTGTTTTGACAGCAGTACATACAAATATATTTAAGGGACTCTGGAGTGTAGGTAGTTTTTTTTATCAATCCTCCCAGTCAAAAGGAGGGAGTTTCAAATATGGTAAATCAATATATGGTTACAGGATGGGTACCACAGGCAGGGGTTCAGCTACTTGCACCATTGGACTCACTTTGAGAAACCTGGTCTGTTGCGGGCTGATGGAGTTCATCTGTCAGAGAAAGGGAAAAGCATCTTTGGTCATAGGCTTGCCAAGGTGGTGAAGAAAGCTTTAAACTAAAGTTGCCAGGGGATTAGAACCTCAATCCATCCAACTCCTACCAGTTTTATGCCAGTACCAGCAAGAGTTGCCTGGAGAGGGATCTCAGGTCAGAAGGAGGGCATCTGAAGAGAAGCACAAATGAATTTCACCAACTCCATCCAGTAAATCAGCTTCATGAGGAAGCCAGCTTACGTACCTCTATGGAAACAAGCATAGCATGGGGATAAATGAGAGGAGATAGAGGTGCGCATACACCTTCAGGGCTGTGATCCTATTGGCATCACAGAGACTGGTGGGTCACCTGGACTAGGGTGTTGGAGTGGAAGAATACAGGCTTTTCAGGAAAGACAGTCTGGGGAGAGGAGGAGGGGATGCCCCCTCTATATCAGTGACCAGCTGGAGTGCACAGAGCTCTGCCTGGGAATGAAAGAAGAGCCAAATGAGAGCTTACGGGTCAGGATTAAAGAGAGGGCAGGGGCAAGTGACATTATAGTGGGGGTCTTCTACAGGCCACCTGACAAGGAAGACTGAGCAGATAAGGCACTCTATATACAGATAGGGGAAGCCTCATGTTTACAAGCCCCGGTCCTCATGGGTTACTTCAACCACCCTGATACCTGTTGGATACATAGCAAGGTGTAAGCTATCCAGGAGATTCCTGAAATGCACTGATGATAACTTCCTTCTCCAAGTAACAGAGGAGCCAAAAAGAAGAGGTGCCATGATGGACCTTGTTTTCATCAAAAAGGAGGGGCTGGTGGGGAATGTGAAGCTCAGGGGCAGCCTTGGCTGTAGTGACCATGAAATGGTGGAGTTCAAGATCCTCAGGGCAGTGAGGAGGGCTCACAGCAAGCTCACTACCCTGAACTTCAGGAAAGCAGACTGCAGCCTCTTCAGGGATCTCCTCGGTAGAGTACTATGGGAAAAATATCTGGGGGGGAAGAGGGGCTCAAGAAAGATGCTTAATACTTAAGGAATACCTCCTACAGGCTCAGGAGTGATGCATCCAGACAAAGTGAAAGTCAGGCAAAAATGCAAGAGGCCTGCACAGATGAGCAAGGGGCTCCTGGACAAACTCCAGCATAAGAAGGAGGCCTACAGAGAGTAGAAGCAAGCACAGGTAGCCTGGGAAGAATGAAGAGAAATTATCCAAGCAGCCAGGGATTGGGTTAGGAAAGCTAAAGAATTAAATCTGTCTTGGGAGGTCAAGGGCAACAAGGAAAGCTTCTTCAGGTAAGGAAGATTAAGGAAAATGTGGGGCCCCTCCAGAAGGAAGCAGGAGATGTGGTTACCAGAGACATGGAGAAAGCCAAGTTACTCAACGAGCTTTTTGCTTCGGTCTTCATTGACAAGTGCTCCAGCCACACTGCCCAAGTTGCAGAAGGCAAAGATGGGACAGAGAGAATGAAGAACTGCCTGCAGTAAACGTAGACCATGCAGGTCCTGAGGGAACTGGCAGTCTGAATGGCCAAGCCACTGTCCATCATATTTGGGAAGTCTTGGCAGCCTGTCTCTTTTCTGATTGGAAAAAGGGAAATATAACCTCCATTTTTAAGAAATATAAAAGGAAGACATGGGGAACTATAGGCCAGTTACTCTCATCTCTGTGCCTGGGAAGATTGTGGAGCAGATTCCCTTTTCATGGGGAAAAAGGAGTGGACTAGTGAAGCCTACATGCCTTCACTAACAGCCACTTGTGCCTGACAAATCTGGTGTTCTTCTACAATGGGGTTACAGTTTTGATGGATAGGAGTAGAGTGGCTGACATCATTTACCTGGACTTGTCAAAGCATTTGACACTGTCTTGCATGACATCCTTGTCTCTAAACTGGAGAGACATGGATTTGGCAGAGGGACCACTCGGTAGATAAGGAATTGGCTGGATGGCTGCACTCAGAGTTGCAGTTAATGTCTTAATGTCCAAGTGCAGATTGATGACAGGTGGCATTCATCATGGGTTGGTATTGGGTCATTTGACATCTTTGTTAGTGACATGGACAGTGTGATTCAGTGCCCTCTCAGCAGGTTTGATGATGACACTAAGTTATGAGGTTTGGCTAACATGCTGGAGGGAAGGAATTCTGTCCAGAGGGACTTTGACACCCTTGAGAGGTGGGAGAGGTTCAACAAGACCAAGTGCAAGGTCCTGCACATGGGTGGGGGGAATCGGAAGCGCAAATACAGGCTGGGCAGAGAATGGGTTTAGAACAGCCCAGAGGAGGAGGACTTGGAGGTGTCGGTCAGTGAGAAGTTCAACATGAGACAGCAGTGTGCACTCGCAGCCCAGAAAGCCAACCATATCCTGCGCTACATCAAAAGGAGCATGACCAGCAGGTCGAGGGAGGTGATTCTCCCCCTATACTGGAGTGCTGTATGTAGTTCTGGTGTTCTCAACATAAGAAAGGCATGGATCTGTTGGAGTGAGTCCAGAGAAGAACCACAGACATGCTTCAGAGGGTTGAAGCGCCTCTCCTATGAAGACAGAGTGATACAGTTGGGATTGTTCAGCATGGAGAAATCTCCAGGGAGACCCTAGAGCAACCTTGCAGTACCTAAAGAGGGCCTAAAAGAAAGCTTGTAGGGACAGGGACTTTTTACAAGGGCGTATAAGGGTAGGACAAGGGGTAATCCCAGTGAAATCTGAAAAGGGTCATTGGCTTCACATTCATAGAGCTGATTGTCAGTAGCTTCTATTTCATGAGGAAGCTCAGAAGTTTTTTGTCTACATTTACACACAAATCTAGAACACTGCCATCTTAATGTGTGGAGACTTCAGGAATGGCTCCATTTTTAACTTCTATGTTAATTGCTCCCTTTCTGTGTCAAGAGTAATACCCAGTGTTAAACATAATATAATTAATTTGAAGGCAATTAACTTCCTCAAAAAAGTCTATGTACTAAAATCAAATGGAAAATTGCAATCTTTTTTTTTTTGTGACCACTTCCGTAACTAAAAGAATTCCTAACAAGTAAATATTTTAAAATTATACCCAAAATACTTCATAGTGTTTATGCATTCTTTCATAGGCAGATATCTTCTCATTTTAGAATAGAATTTTTCTCTTGTATGTATATGTTTTCAGTTGAGAGCTGCTTAAAACATTTGATTTTAAGTCTGATTTGGTAACATTGAGTTGAGCCTAATCCTTGAGGAAACATTTATATTTCAGTGTTAGGCAATAGCTGTTAAAGTTTATTCATGAAGGGTACGTTTCTCAAAATGACTTATTTTAGGCAAAAAGTAAGATGTCTTAAGGAAATTTTGTGAGCAGATGTGGCAATCCCAAGTCATCTTTTTTAGGATCTTTCAACTTATTTAGTAACATAAATGTCCTGTTTAAGGAGTAGTTTGCTCTTTACTTACTTTTTTCTACCTGTTTCAGCTTGGAGAAAACAAGAGTTGGAACGGCCAGAATGTTGGGTTTCCTGAGCCAACAAGTAACAGTAAGTATTGCTTTGTAAATTTATATTTATACTTAGTTCTCTTTGTCTCTGTAGGAATTGGATTATTAGAGACAATTGAAATGCTTTTTGTAAATATTTTAACTGCAGTTAGGTGAATTAAGTCTTGAGTATCCTCCTTGTGAGTGTAGGTAGGAATGAGTGCAGGAACAAGGAGATTTTTATTTAGTCACTGAATCATAAAATCCTTCAGGTTGTAAGGAATTGTTGGAGGTCATCTAAACTGCCTACTCAAAGCAGGGTCAGTACAGAGTGCAGACAGGATTGCTTATGTCTTTTTTTTCCAGTTCTCAAGGACAGAGATTCCACTGCTTCTCTCAGCAGCCTGGTCCAGTGCTTAATTATCTTCACTTTGATTTGTTTGCCTTATATTCAAACCATAACATCTTCTGTTTGTTTATGACTATCATCTCCAGTTCTTCTGCTACATACCTTAGTAATGTGCCTGGCTACATCTGTTTGGCAGCCTCTTTTTAGGTATTGGAGGGCTGCTGTTGGGTCCCCCACAGCATATCTATGTCCCTAAGCCTGATCATCCAAACAGATTTTCCTTATCTAGTAATTCATCTATCTAGATTCCAATGTCACTGCTTGGGTACAAGGATGCCGAGGGAGGCACGATGTCAAAAACCTTGCTAAAACTGAGGTAAATAACATCCACTGTCTCCCCTTCATAAATCCAATCATTTTATCACAGAGGTGATCAGGTTGTTTAGGCTGGTTTTTATCCTGGGTAAATTCATGCTTATTGTTGCCAATGGCTTTTTATTTTTTTTTCCGTTTGTGTGTCCACCAATGGCTTTAAGAGAAATTACTGCATGATTTTCCCAAGGACAAAGTGGGGCTGACCAGCCTGCCTTTTTTTTGATGATGATGCCTTTCTCCAGGCTTTGGAGACCTCTCTTGATCTCCATGACGTTTTGGAAGATAATAGAGAGTAGCCTCACAATGACATGAGCTCACTGACTCAGCACACTATGATATATCCCATTTGGTCCAATGGACTTATATGGGCTGAAAATTTCTCAAGGCATCCCTGACCCTGATCAGGTTTGGCTACTGGTAATTCCTTTCTTCCTTGAGCCATGTCTGAAGACACAAAGACCCAAGTAACCTTGTTGCTGAAGACCAAATTCAGTTTTATTGCAGCAGGTAATGAATAGGACAGACCTTTGTGACTTTACAGCCGGGTTTTTTAGCGTGGTAAAGATAATGCTTCAATAGTACTTCATTCACTTTTCCATGAGCACTGGATTCTTCTCTTGAACTGTATTGAATTTTGAACTTCTTAAGAGTCCCAGACATCATCTCCCTTAACTAAGGACTGTACTAGAGATGAACACTCACATGAGCTGCCTTCCATTTTTTGTCTCCATATGTCTGAAGGACATGGTCCTAAAAGCAGATTTTAAGGGGATTCAGTATTGTTCAGCATACATGCAGAATTTCCAGTCCTAACTGGGGAATAATTTCTGCTTCAACTTTGCTAGTATTTAAATTGCTATTGGATTCGGCACATGTCATTGTACTTCCCTGAAAAGAAAGTTTCTCCGCTTTCTATTAATTGCTTCCTTCCAGCCCTACCGTCAGTCCCCATCAATCCCATTCTAGACCATTTCTGTTTATGTTGTCAAAATCTCTAAAGACATGGCCTCTGAAGCATCTTCAAATGCTAACATTTTTAACATTAACATACAGGAGTTTGGAACAGCAGAAAAAGACATCTAGCTTTCTCTACTATCCCTGCATTGCCTTGTAGCAGATATATTTATATATGACATCACAACCATCTACTACACCAACAAGAAAAAACAATCCCTTTCCCAGGCTTCATCTGGCAAGAAAACTTTGGCAGTTATACATGTGACTCCAAATCCAGAAGGAAAACACAAATGCAAACTCACTCACCAGGACACAAGATCAACACAAAAATTATTTTAAACCTGTGCTGACCAAAGAACTTATTCTTCACAGATTGACCTGCTCACAGATGTTTTTGCAGCCACCACAGGCGATGGTACAGAAACAGATTTTCATTCTGGGGTGCTTTTCTAATGCATTAAAGATATTTCTAGATGCTTTCATTTGCATTCTTCTGATCTCCAAGTAAACTGGAAATCAAAGAAGATGTAGCTATCACGTCAATAGACACAGAGCATTTATTCCTCATAGTCCTGTTCAGGCACCATTCTGCTTAATCCCCTAACCCCTTTTTGAGGGTTCCAATCTAGAGGCGTTGTTAATAATACACAGCTGATAAAAGGGTGTATTTTTCATTTCATGGGGACTATGCTATTGTTTTGTAAAATAGGAAGGGTTTGAATCCAGAATGCTACGAGCAAGCATATATTTTTTTTTACTGATTTTTTAACTCTTCACCTCTAAAGGTCCTTTTTCTTTGAGGGTATTTTCTTTAAAGTTTACAGCTTAACTGTGATTTTCTGTGATAAAGGCATAAGAGGAGGATGAATATGTAACAGTTATATAGAGAAGAGACCAGTCTTTCTTCACCTTGCAGTTTCATCCAGGATTCATGGAAGACCTAGAAAAGCGTTTTTCTTCTGCAAATGTGATATCATTTCTGCCTGAACAAATTGCTAATAGGTCTTCTTTTTTTAGTTTCTCATTGGAACCTCTCTTGGTATTTCTAAACTAAAATGGCCTTTCTGATAGAAGTATGAATCTGCTCTATCAATTGGCACTCAAAATTTCCCTTAGCAGGCAGATGCTCTTTCTTCCTGTGCATAATACACTGTTTCCATCTGAAACTGTGTGAAATAAAACTGGAATAGTAAAGTTGTATACTTTAATACAATAAACCAAAAATCATAACAGTTGTATATTTTAGTACAGTAGAACAGATTTCATTGTACCCTTATGATGTGATTTGGTTTTGCTGAGAAATACCCTATAGTCAATGCATTTTTAATATTCCATATGAAAGAGCCTTGAAAATTAACTCCTCTTGTTCACCTCTACCATGTTACTTTTGCAGATACCTTAGCAGCAAACTTCACTTCTGTTCTTCCTACTCACTGGCAAAGCTCCTTCTGACAGGTTTACTTCTTTACCTTTCCTCTTCATTTCAGAATCTTAAAGGTGAAACAAGAAGCTATTTGTTTCTTGATTTGGGATATCTTAGACATTTTTCACATGTGAAATAACACTGAGTGAGGGTTTTTCTCCCTGATGCTTCTTGAAGAGACTTGGAGACCCTGTGGGCAGACCACAAGCATTTGCAGCCCATACAGGAGATATTTACTGTGAACAAAATGCTCATTTATCAGTCTGGGATTGACTTAGGGAGTTATCAACAAAAAAACAGAACATGAAACAAATAAACAATCCTAATGCAAAGTGCATTTTGTTGGGAATTTTGGTTTTATATTTCTGGATGGGGTAACACAAACATACAGTATGTCTTCTAGGAGAAGCTGTAGATGAGCTATGAGAAACAAAAATACATAAAAATGAAAGGAAAAAGTAACAGTGGTTTTATATATTATAAGAAGGAAAAAATGGCCCTAACTGTTTTTATATGTTCCCTACCCTTAATTTTCCATAGTACAGTTTTCCTGTATCTGTTTCCTGGAATTTGGGTAGTCACAAAGTAAGTATTGAAAAAGTAGTAAGAATAAAAAAAAATATATTCAGAGCAATCTTACCTCTCTGTAAAGGACAGGCTCTTTGTTTTTGTTGCCTAAGGTTTTATTACCAGAGATTCATGCATGACTTTACAGTCTTTGTTCTTCAGAGTACATCTGCTCCTGCTGTTTGTTCACCACCTGAAATCATAATCATTTGTTTGTGACATCACAATTAGTTACTGTGAAGATGATTAGATTGTCACCAACAGATGATTATGATTTCAGATGGTAAATGAGCAGCAGGAACAGATGATCTCCTAAGAAACAGAGACATTTGATCTCATGCAATTGTTCACAGTAAAAAAGAGAGGCAAGAAGAAAAAAGCAGTTAGGTATTCAGAAGAGTTTCTTAAATCTGTGATGAGGAAGTCTAATCTTTTTTCCATAAATAACATGCATTTTAATATTTGGTTAAAATCTACTTAAATAATAGATTAAGAAATAAAAAAAAAAAAAGAAAATGAAAAGAAAATATACAGTGTTCTTATAAGCCGTAACTGTATGGTTACATTCAACTTCTTACTTAGATGGTGGGAGATGGGAGTTGATAAAAGAAAATAAACACAAAATAAAGACTGTATTTATGAAACTTTGCATATTAATGCATCTTCCCTTTGGAGGAAGCAAAATTTATGTGAACTTTATAGTTCTGGCCCTCACTAGTTTTAGAAAGACTTTTTTTAATAGTCCTCTACATGTTTATTTTTCAACTGGTGAAGACTTCCAGTAGATAATTTAATACTCCTGTGTTTTTATGAACAATAACTGAAGTCTGCAGTTTGGGAATAAAGTCTTCTGTTTGTATTTCAGACATTTTTAATTGGTATTTGTGTGTTATGTTATGTTTTGTGGTAATATCTAATTCTTTTGGGTATTTTTCAAAGGTGATTTGCAGTGGATTGTATGCATTTTTTCTGATTAAGTACTGTTGTTTCATTGGACTTCACGTTTGAATTGCTTCCAAACTTACTAAACTTTGTCGGTTATAATATACTCTGACTAGAAGTTACATTTATACATCACTCTGAATAGAAACCACAGTAAGAGGGTTTGACAACACTGCTTACTTGATGAAGCCACAGAAGGCCACAGAACAGTAGTTTTCAAACCGGTTTTGGGTATTTTTGGTTTGGTTAGTGGGTTGTTTTGGTTTTTTTTAGCAAGCATACTATCAGGTGAACATTATACCATCACTGTGTGTTCAGGGTTCCATCAGCTGAGCCTCTTGTCTACGTTCTGTATAACCTTCTTATAGCAGTTGGTAGCACCTTGCCTGTCTGAATTCATCTCCTCTTCTAGCGAGGATATGAGATAACTAGAATTTCTTTCTCACTTGAAGACATAGGAAAAATAAATTTAGAAGCAGAGGAGATTTGTCCATTTTTTTTTTCTTCCCTGAGTTACTGAAGCTGGGAAATCTGTGCTGTATTTGGCATTATCAATCACTAATGTACTATTTTTCTATTTCATCTAGCAATCAGAATGAGGTAACAATTTTTCCAGAATAATACCAATTAAATAACTCTTGTGTATATATTTTGAAATAGTTAAACCCAAAACCTTCTAAACCATGTAATACTAAAAATCACCTCATGTTAAGAAAACAAGGGGAGTGTGGTTATTTTTTCTCTATTATTTGCTGTTTTTAGAACTAGTGGCAAGATCCAAATTAGCATGTTTGTGTGTGAGTGGGATTTGGGCACAATTCATGTGTAAGATCACAGCTGCAATTGGTCCTTCTCCTTCCCCCAAGTTTTCCCTATTGAGATGCAAAGTTAGGTGCTTAAAGTACTTCAAGCTTCACATCTTCTGATGTGATACTTTCTTTGCTGAGTTTAAAGTACAATGGGTATTTCTAAAGTACCTAGTATTTTAAGTATGTGTCCAGAAAGTTGGGAGAGAGATTTAGTTTTCTTTTTCACTAGAAGGAGAGTACTCCTAGAGTGGAGTAATCTGGATAACAGCAACTGACTTTTTGGAGATATGTGTCTAATATCATGATTTGCAGACAGAAAATAGGAAGTCATATGCTGTCAAAATGCAGGAAATCCACACGGGGTGATCTAAAGGAATCATGACTTTGTAGTCTATCTGTTGGTTAAAGCACTTGTAAGTGAAGGTGCAGATATGTATTAATGGTGTTCCCTGGCTGGGATATTATACATCTATAGATATAGATATAAAATATATAGATATTTTTTATATTCTGCAAGTAACTTGTTGTTTGATTCTTGAGTAGTATGGATTGTGCGTATGTAAGAAAAATACTCTTGGATTTATAAGGCTTATGGTTTGGATGCCCTCAGGCTGAGAAGGAATCTAAGGCAGCCTTCTAGGAGACTGCTTAACCATTAAGCTCTTGATGTGTCTGAAATATATAAAGAGGGAACATACACCACTGCAGTAGATAGCCAGCTCTATGGGTAGAGATAATTTCAGAGAAATTATTCTTTTGTATTTTCTAGTCCCTTCGAATTCTTATATGAATTATATTTGCTCAGGGTTTCTAGTTTATTACTTTGAAAAAACTGCATGTGAAATTTCAACACAGAGCTCTTTTATATATATATATATTAACTTGCAAATTCAAATTTAATAATGTAATTCTACAAATTATCTGCATTTGGATTTCTGTCTTCAGAGCGGCAAACAAACCAGTATCACACATTTAACCTGAACACTGTGTTTCTCTAAATACTATTACTTTTCTGGAATAATTTCTCCTTTTCCTACTTTCCCTCAACCTGGAACCCACCATGTACCTCACTCATAGTCTAGGATGGTAATGTCCTTGAAGAAATTAATCTCTTGACCTGAGGCTTTGTCGCTTCCACAATCAAGACTTAGTTCTCCATTCTCTTCTCCATCCCCTTTCTGTTCCATCAAACTTCTTATCCCTATGTCTTCCACTCCAACACTGCTTTTGCTTCCTGTGATTTCATCTTCAATCATACCTGTACTGTGCTTGTTGATGTCCCCCTTGACCTTCTTAGCTTCAGCAACCTTTCCATCCTTGTCTAGTAGACTTGCTCATTCTTTTTTCTATTCTACTTGCAGATCATGCCTTTGTTTTCATCATCACCATTCTCATTCCCATCTTAATCTGTTAATGAGTGTTGCCTGCACAGGTCATCTCCAGTTGCACTTAGGCACTTCCTAATTGCTTTACTCCCTCAAAAGTCACATTTGTGCATCTTTTACAAGAACCTTCCTCTGCCAGTTCACTAGCTTGATTTGCTCCTGCTCTAAATATGCTCTTTACTGGTAAGAATACTGCCTTCTCTTCTGCATTTAGATCAGTTCTTTTCAGAACCTGCTTCATCTTAATTCTAGGTTATTTGGTACACTGATGTGTTTTCGGAAACTTATGATGCAGCAGTTACTGTGTAAAATAATGGTGTAGGTGTTTTGTCTATCTGTTGGATTATTTCATAGAATCTACTCTAAAAATTCCCCACTGCAAACACTAAGTCTTATTTTTACAAAAATCTTATGTTCCCAAGCAGGAGTAAAGCTGTGGGAGATTTGAAAGGATTTGCCTCACATGAGTTAGGCACCAAATGTTATACAAATTGATACGATTTGTCTCCTGCAATACTGCATTTTTCTTTTTGGCTGTATAGAAAATGTTCCAGTGAAATTAAAGATATCAGAACTGACTTCATGAAGAACTAAATAGTGTTTACTTCAGTGTCATGTTTATTTTGAGGTTAAAAAAAAAACAACAGTATTTTAATGAGTGACTTTATATAACGTCTGTTTAAGGTCATGTAGATGAGATCTTTGAATTGAAGGACATTGTGTAATGGCAAAACATTTTTTTTATGTCTGAATATTGCAGTAGCTGGTGACTTAGAAACACTGCAGATGGCTGTGTTAAGTAGGTAATGATTGTCTCTTGGTATTTCAAGCCAAGATTGCCTGTAGACTGAGAATATAATGGCCATGCTATTTGCCTGTTCAATTGTTTGACTGACGTTTTCTGACTTCCTACTGGGATAATAAAACAAAATTTGAGCATATTCTAGTATATATAGTTTTTTATAGGGAGTGGAGTATAAAACGATAATTTCTTTTTATGATGACATTTACATTTTCCAGTCTTGCTATTGAAATAGTTAATTGGTTTTGTAAATTCTCTTCTCTTTCTCTCAGTGGATTTTTAATGGACCATATTCTAGGGCATGTTGGGAACCTGTCAGTTCTATGGAAGAATCATTGGATTTGAAAGTCCTCTGTGCCTTTTAAGGTTTTGTCCATTTTAATTTATATAATAGTGAAGTCAGGATTAGATCTGGGTCTAACATTTCCTGCTTAACACCTTACTGAAAGACTGTGCTATGTACTTTAAGCAGCATGATATAAGAAATCTTTATTCAATGTGAATAGAGGTAGCATAATCTGAGAGAAAGCTTCTTGATTATTACAGTTTGAGTATTTTATTCAGTTCTAAAAATACTTATTATCTCTTTATGAACAATCTTCATCCAGTGATGGATTGCCTCAAATATCAGGGTGTTAATTAATGAGCATGTCATATACAGAATCATATCAGGGTTTACTTTGCATCGTTACACAAGACATGAAAACGCTCCTTCTGGCTGGTGCCTCACTGGTTGTAGTGCAGAGAAGAGCATATTGCTCTTCAGGGATGTTGGGGAAAGTCATACACCAGCTTACACTACTTGTGCACACCAGCAAGTATAGCTTTCCTGTAGGATAGGTGAAAGCCTAGGGAGAAAACTGTCGTTCTCCTAGAAAGAATTAAGTTATGGTTTTAGACCAATTATACTGAGTGTCCATAAACATGAAAAGTCAATGAGTGACTTTGAGCCCCAAGAAGTCAGTAAGTGAAGGCAGAGTAACCTTACAGTGTCCATCACGTAGAAAAGAGAAAAACTTAGCACAGATATATATATGCAGATTGACAATTCAAGCTTCATGCTGTAGGTCTTCTTTTGGAGTTGAATTCTAAAAGTAGAATTTCTAATTTTTTCTAATCTTCCTCACAGAAATAGAAAATTGAAAATGAGATACCAGTGGTACCAGTGTGGATCCTGACAGTGTTGCCTGGTAGTACACAGTCAACACTGTCATGACTTTGAACTTTTCCAAACTTAGTAGCCCACTGCTATGGGGGAACTTGTCACTGCCTCTGTATCAACAACTTCCATTTTTGCAGTCTTGCTACATTAAGGCTCATTTGGTGATGTTGTCGGTCATTCTCATTCCTCACCCTGTTCCCCATGCAGAAAGTCCCTCTCTTGGTTAGTTTTGTTTTCCATGAACTCCAAAAGGAGTGAAGGTCCAGACAGTCAGGGAACCATTTTGTAGAAAGGTCCCCTGGTCTTCCCAGCCAAGGGGACCTTTCAGAGAAAGGGTTAGGGATAAAAATAACACCACTCCAATTGATCATTTAGAGATTGCCTCTGCTACTGCTGCTCTGAAAATAAGTGTAATCAAAGCATGGAGATTACATTTCAAGAGGAAAGCTTGTGAAGGACAGTCAGGCCATTTTATATCTTAATTGTGCATTTACCTTAGAATCTAAACTGTTTGGCAGTTGTCCAGTACATGACAACAAAAGTAGGCAATGGAAGGTCAAGAAATGTATGTATAGGTAAGAAAGCTCTTTGGTGTGGAGTTTTCAGAGACTTCAGAAGATTGTGAGAGACTGCTAACAATTACTGCCAAGGATGAATAAGACATGTTTTTCAAATGTTAGTGATTATATTGCATTACTAGCCTGCATATTTTCGTAGCACATTTGTCCACAGGTTTAAGTAATATACATGGAAATTATTTTAACATACCTCTAATTTAAAGGTACATTAAAATAATTTCCATTTATATTAGTAGAAGATGCAATGTTGTTGGTTTAAATGGTAACGACTCTAATAATTGTGATGATAACCTTTGGAGTATGGTGAAGTTAGCATGGGACCAATATTTAGTGGACATAAAAATCCAAAGTATTTTTAGCTGAAAGACTAATGAAAAGATGAAAATATTTACCTGGAGAGGTTCTCCTGCAATACATAAAGGTGTTAGAGGACAGCATTTCTTCCTCCTGTATTTTTTATTAAAGTGCTTGTTTGAAGACTAATTCAGATAATTTCTGAAGAGTTCTTTTGTTCTTAGACTTACTTCTCTGTTGATGTCATACTCCTTGTTTTTTGATAACAACTTTACTACCGTAATTATACTGTTGCATACATACACTCTACAATTTAACAAAGTAAGTAAACAATAGTACGGAGTGGTATTAAAATAATCCTCAATAAGATATTGCAAATAGATAATGAATTGCAATTAATATATGCTGTATAGAAGTTTTCAGACTCCCAAGTTTTATTGTCTTTTTAAAACTAGTCTGTAGGAAAGAAGCTTCATGAAACATAGGCCCTGAATATAAAAAGTTAATAGCTTGCAACTATATTAATGTAATGTCTAGAATATTACATTACTTTGTTTCCAGATATAATCAATGATGGTAATATAATATCTATCTCTCAGAGCCAATGTATGATTTAAATTAATTATTGCTTATAAAGCACTTTGAAGTCTTTAGCAGAAAGGTGTTGCATAAGTTTAAAAGTACTATTATTAATTTAACATCACCATTAAAGTCAGTACTTTAGGAGCATTTGCTATGCTCTGTTCAATATTGTTTTATTCATCATATGCTGCATATTAATTATTTTAACATTTAGAAAGGTTAGTAATCTGGAAGTATTCCAAACCATTGTTCCAGACTGCAGTTAGATATTTGGGTGGATCATGTAAAAACAGTGAAATGGCTGAGAAAGCATGTGAAATGTTTGTTTTAAATAATATTACATCAATGGAACAGACATCTGCAGCACTGGACTTGATTTTAAACTTCTTTAAAACTTTTTTTTAAGTTAACATTGTACTGTGCTTTTCTGAAATGGATTATTTATATGAAAAACATTATTTCTAAACAAGTACACTGCTTTGTCTTTTATTCAGTCTTTGTTTCTCAAATATTTTTAGGGAATCAGATTTATAGGGGGCAGGTCTTAGAAGGTAATGAACACCTGCCACTCTGTTATTGTTGCTGTTCGGTGCTGTATCCTAACATCAGCTATCAGTGTCTGTGTTACCTATTTTAATTTTCATTCATGTTATGTATTGTAAAAGACTGTTTAAAAATATGGGCAGTGATAGGCCTTGGAGGTTATAGCCTTAGAAAAAGGGTATAAAATCACTATCATATAGTGATTATGTGCTGTAAAATAATGTTGCATGGTTACGTAGTTGTTGTCTATGAGGTTGTAATTTAAATTGTCCCAGAGGAAGTTTTAGGGACCCTGTCCTCTGTCTTCCCCACTAGCCTTGAACTCGTACTTAGCTCTAGAGTTCAGCACAGGGTCCACTGGCTTTGGAGGCTTTCAGACTGGCTGATGCATTCTTAGAGTTTAGGGCCCAGCCAGGCTCCCCAGCCCCACAAAGGTAGTTAGGGATAGCAATCAAGTTGAATAACAGATAGGTCTTTGTGAATGGTACAAGGTGATACTCCAGCTTCCTGAAAGAATATTAATTTAAAAGCCAAATGTGTGAGTAATTCAATTAAAAGATTCACCTGTAAGCAGTTTCCTGAGTCAGCAATGAGGAAGTTCGATTTTCACCATGCACTAGAAAATGAGGATATTAATTACTGGCAATATTTTTTCAGTCTTCTCCTTGTGGTAGACATTTTGTTTAAAAATACTACTTTCACTACTAGGATTAGAAGAATCTTTTCTAGGTAACTGGAAATTAATGTTCTTACCCTCTTTGAATTCTTTCTACATTCTGAGATGAATTTAGTATGTACTGCAAGTGGATTAAGCATTGAACTCTTTGATTTCTCTTGGGATTACTAAATCAGTTAACAAATAGGTTTACCATCCCTAGAATGAAATGCCATATGGCTCAGGTTCACCCATCTTATTTTCAGATATATGCTGGAAGATGAAAGTGTGCTATTAATATGAAATTACACATTTCATTTTTCAATTTATTAATAATAGGAACAGTTTTCCTCTTATATCAGCAAACTAGGGACTCATACTTCCAACAAATGTTTCAATGTATATGAAAGCTAGCAAATTTGAGTCTTAATTCTGCAGCTTTCCATGGTGAGGAATATCTACAAAACTGATCAAGTATACACTCCTGTTTCCAAGCAGGTTTAGGGTTGGAATGCTTTCTAAAAATATAGTCAATATTTTGAAATGTGAACAAATTATCGCTAATTTACATGTCACTGAAACATTTAAAAGTAATTCACATAAATGAATGTAGATCTTTTTAATGTTTACCCTAACTCCTATTGATATTAATAGTGACATATGCATGCTTTCTTGTTCAATATAAATGTTATCCAAGGCACATAGCTATTTGCAAAACATAGGATGCTATACATGTAGCTAAATAAAATAAATAAATGGTTTCCTCTTAATTGAAGACATTAGAGTCAGTAGCACCATAACAATGTGACTGCATGGCAATTGAAGGTTATTTAAGCACATGCTGCTGGCAAACACTTTAAACCAGCACTTGAAGCAGTGCTGCTACTGTCAGAAGCTGAGCTTCCTTTGCATCTAAGAGTTCATTCTCATGAGCATTGCTGCATGGTCCTACAGTTACTGGTCCTGGTAGAAGTGATAATGCAGCTGGAGAGTACAAACAGCAGCTGTAGGTGGGAGAGAAAAGAGTGACTTCTCGTGGCAACAGTGCTGACATAGGCTACTTTAAATTATTTGTAAAATAACAGTCTAAATTATCACAGAAGATAGGAGGTAGAAGATTGTAGTGAAATAATGATTGTACTACTATTTTGAAGTAGCAGCTGTTGCTCATGGTTTTCAGATCTCCAATCTTTATTTGTTCGTGTTATGTATTCTATGCTAGCCACCATTTTAAAATCCAGGATTGTAAATCCTTAAAAAGAGTGGGAGAAGAGTAGAAAGAGGGGTACTTCAAATCTGCTTTGTTTCTAAATAAATCATGTGATTTCATTTGCAGCTACTGTGGAAAAAAAAATATACTGCTTCTAAATGCTTACATTGTTTTCAACTGCAAAATATGTTAATGAAATTGTCTACATGCCAAACCCATTCTAGGGTAATGAGAATGATCTTTGTCTTTGTTTTCAGCACCAAAGGGAATACTCCATCTCTCTCCTGATGTTTATCAAGAGATGGAAGCAAGTCGCAACAAATCAGCCCCTGGTACTACTGTAAGCTATTTGTCATCCAAAGAAATGAGCCAGACTTCTAGCTCTTTCTTCAGCATATCTCCTACAACAAATAGCACAGCTACGATTGCCAGGGAACTTCTCATGAATGGAACATCCCCAACTGCCGAAGCCATAGGCCTAAAAGGAATATCTCCTGCCTCCCCCTGTTCTGCAGTGCAGCCTTCAAAACAGCTGGAGTATTTGGCAAGGATTCAAGGCTTTCAGGTATGGGAGGGGGAAAATGAAGCTCTTCAGCCAGAATCATAGCATTGCCATCAAGTTTTCACTCTTGCCCTTTTGAATGTGGGCATGCATGTAACTTATCTTGTAAAATTAGATGGTGTCCAAGGCAGTTTCTGGGTCCAGGAGATGCAGCCCCTGCACCAATATACATGTCCCTCTTTCTCATTTGTTCCTTCCTTCCATCCACCTTAACTGCAGGCTGTCTTTCTCTCCTTTGTTTATTCTCTTTGCATAATTATGGGCTTAAATTGTGCTTTTTACTTGCACTTCTTTAAGAGTCTTCATGTCGTGGCATTAGAAGCTTTACATACTTCTGGCATTAGGTTTTGTCTTTGACTCTGATCCAGAAGGTAGTGACACACCACCTTAACTTTGTGTTTGTCTTCTGGGCCAGATGGTGAAAGCTGTAACTCTGCCTCCCACCCTGCACCCCTCACTTGTAACCTGTAGAATGTTTTCCTCAGAAGGTGCAGCCTAGGAGCAGAGCTGATGTCAGAGCAATGCAGAATGTTTTTGACATCACAGTCAGTTCTAGAGAATGTAAGATGAACCACATTGGGTCAGTGCATGAGTCCTTCAGCACTGATAGCCTGTATCCATCCATGGCAAATACCCTACATTTCGTAGAATAGGTGTGCAGCCTCTGTAGTACATCCAGTCATTTGTGCAGCGTGGAAGATGGGAAAAGGAAGCCTCTTCCCAATCATCATTACATGCAAAATTACACATTATAAGGAGAGTAACTCATTTTTCTGTGTTATATCACCAGAGGATAAAATGAGCTATGTAGAAATATTATTTTTCCTGTCAAAGGTTTTTTATATTGGTGGTTTTGTTTTTGGTTTTCAGAGTTGTGAATTTGTTTCATTTGAAAAGTTGGTTTCATGTGTTCTAGCGTATATAATTTGATCATGTAACCAAATTCTGGAAATGGGAGGTTTCTGTTAGAATTTTGCATGCCTGAGAATGATTTTTTTTCATCAAAGCCCATGTAGTTTCCAAAGTATGAAGTTGTTGGAAGTGGTTTAAAGGAGGCTGCTAGAATTCAAGATGCAGTGTCAGATGTTCTGTTGGCATAAGCAGCTAGTTCAATTACATTTGCATACATTGGAGATCACCAGTTGTGGATTTGATCTAATGCTGTTTCTGTCTAAAATGTTGATTCAGCTTTCTTTTTGGTCTTCATTTTTAAAGTATCATTTTTAATTTTTTAGTTTGAATGTCTCTTAATACAAGAAGCGCTAAAAGCCTAAGCCTCACTGTAGTAGAGTTAAGCTGCTAATAGGAATTCAGTTTTCCTGAATTCCATTTGTCACCTGCCTGCAGTAGAAACAGATGAATTCTGATGAAAAGAAATTCAATCCGTGAAGTTTTCACTGCTCGCTTTCACATCTTGTCAAATTGCTTGTGTCTTCTAGTAACACTTTATTTTCATAGAACTGATGCACAATTTACGTTACTGTTTTGATTCCTACTTGCCTACAGTATGTGGTTACTGTAAAATGATTAGCTGTGTTTGTCCTGTTTTTTTCTCATGCTTTTATTCTAGATGCTTCTGTAGAAATTGTTTATGAAAGGTTTTACCTTGAGCCAAAAAATATAATCTGTTTCATCTGTAAACTAGACTACTACTTTTTAGTTGGCCCTAATACAAACCAAGCAGTTTGGTAGAGAATATCAATTATTAACATCTGTCTGCTGTGTATGTAACTGGTGGTTTTACACCATCTTTGCATGGTTTTTAACACCTCACTTGAATAAGCCTGATATTGATATGAAACTCTGCCGCTGCTGGGTGGCTGAGCTGAGGTGGAGCAGTGAACAGAATCTCTGTGGGAAATGGCTCAGTGGCCTGTCAGGTGCATATCACAGGTCTCTTCACCATTTCAGCTTAGAAAGCTCTTTGTGTTTAAGAGTTTAAAAGCCAATTTCTTTACAGGTTAACTTTCTCAGGCATATTTGCAAAGTAGAAAACTACTGCATTTGCAAACAGCTATAGCTTGTTTCATGTTTCCTGAATGACCCAAAATGATTTTTAAATTGTTAGCATGTATTTGTATTCTGGTCCGGATGATAACCATAGTTTTGTCTTTCATTGAAGAACATATACATTCTGTTCTGTTACAATGTATTTTTGAATTTTTAAAAAAAATCAATAAATACTCATATGATGTTTCATTTGTAAATGTAAAAAATGTTATTTTTCTTATTTTAATGGGTCTTTCTTAACTTCTTTAGCCTCAGGGGATACGTCTTTAAAATGCGGTTATTTAAATCCTTCTAAACTGTTTGTGTATGATCTCAGCCATATTCTATTGTAAGCCCCTAATATTTAGTGTTACTGAGACCAATGTATGGAAAAGTACTAAAAAAAAATTGCATTTTTATGTTTTATGGCTTATTATTCTATTTGTAATCGATAAGCAGCAGCTCAGTGTCACTGAAAAAGAGGTGTTTAGCTTGGATACTTTTAAGGCTCAGGCTTCAAATTACCAGTGATAATTAAACACAAATACTTCAAGCAAGCCTTTACAAACTCTGAATAAAGCAGTTTAGTACTTGCTTCCTATTTATGAATACGATCCACCAGTTAATTGTTTTGCAGACTTTGCCCAGAGATTTTTTAAAGGAAAATTCAGCTTTGGTAAAGTTGTTTTTAAGGGACTCTGTGGTATTTTGGCCATTGTTTTGTAACTAGGTTAGGAAAGTTACAGTTATTTTTGCTGACTGAAGTGCAGCGAATTATTCAGACAGTTTGTTTAAATGGAAACATTTAGAGAAGCTGTTTACACGTGAATAATTTCAGCTTCCAGTTTTTACTGAGGCAAAACCCAAGTTACAGGTAATCCAGTAGGAAATTCCCCTGGGAGTTTCCATGAAGGAAAGACTTGTAGTCTTTTCAGGTTTAATTTTATTTAAAAAGCCACAATTGCATGCCCACAGTTAGGCCTGGTATGTGGCTGGCAAACGTACTTGGCTCGCTACATTGGCAGGATTTAAGGTTCTTAACATTTTCTCTGTAGTGGCTATATAATAAAACCTCACACGGGATATAGTTTCTACATGATGCATTCCTTTGATTGCAATGGTTACACAGTTTGTATCTTATACCCTCTTCCACCTCCTTAGCATTTGTTTAGAGGCTTAAATGTTCCATTTTATACACTGATAGATTTAAGTGTTTTATTGTTGGGCATTTCTGAATGCTTCTCATTCCCCCAAGCCAGAAATGAAGGCATATGTTTCTGTGAGACCACATGCATAGGATAAATCCTGCTGGATGCTCTAGAGTCAGGTTTACTTGTGGCACATTTCAGGCTATGGTTTCTAATTGTCGCCAGAGGTGAGCCTAAACTAAATTTCCACAGTTGTATTAGGATTGACACTGAGCTCAAGTGTTTCCCTACCATGGCTTCAAACAAAACAAGCCCTCATTTTGCTTTGATAGAGTCCAGGAGCGCTTGAATCTCACTACTGAGTTACACATGTGAGGGAAATTTCAGGGAAATCCAACCCTCAGTGGAATTTTAAGGAGAACATATAGTTTTGGTCTGATTTGAACGTAATTGCAAATTTCCTGGAGCAGGTTAAATTTTAAGATGCATTTAAATGCCATTTTCAAAATTGATGCAGGGACTATGGACACTAATGGCAAGTCATTTAAAGCTGCAAAATCGTCTAAAAAGGTAGATGCCTCTTTGAATTTTCATAAACATCTGTGCAAATTAGGTACCTAACTTGCAGTTCACTTGTAAGCCTGAGCACCCTGCATAGCGTTTTGCAGGTTTGTGCTAATGCCTCACACTGTGAGGTCAGTTGTACCTTTGAGACTTCTGCCCTGTGCTGTTGTCTGATACAGACATGTTCTCATGTGCTGCGGGTTGTCATTCTAGTGTGATTGATAATGATACTTTCCTTGGTGTCTGCTCTCTGATTTCATTGAAGGATGCAGTCACAGAACAAGGAAAAAAAGGGCAAGTCTGGCTTCTTCAGACTCAGCATGGGATGTGAAACAACCACCTGTCATAGCTTGGGCCATGCTGTGACCATTTTGTGGTCTCTCAGAGTTAGCTGTGGTTACTAACAAGTGCAGTAAGTGCCACAGAACTGGCATCTGGCTTCCCAAGTAAAGGATGGTTGTTGAGCATCTGATCTGCCTGAATTTGCAAAGATTTGTGAATCCCAACCCTGGTTTTACTCAGGGTTCTGTTTCTTGGACCAATATTAAATTCACTGTTAGAACTTGTTGGCAGTCTTCATCACAGTTTAATAGTTCCTAGTCTTTTTAGGGTGAAGAATTTGGGCCTGAAACTCTTTCTAAAGCAAACCTAGATGCATTCATGAAAATCATATTTGAGTTCACGGGGGATTTTTAATGCGAAAGGAAAGAACAAGAGATTAAGGGTTAAGCCTGAAGGAAATAATTGGGATATAAATTACTATCCTCACATTGCAACTTTCATATCTTGGAATTTGGTGCAGTTGCCTTTATTTTCCTTCATTAACACTTTTTGTCCAAGTGTGTTGTTGACTCATTGATGATGACCAAAATAACGATTTCGATTCAAATGTTCTTTTCCAAAGCAGGTCACAATTAAGAAATGTTGCTTGCTTCATTAAATTAAAATTCATTATACTTCACTAGATGGAAGCAGCTTTCCCTTCATTAGTTCTTGCTCATTACATAATGCAGCAAAGTATGCATACTTAATTTGAAAGAGCTCCCTGGCAGTCTTGATATTAGCTATGTCCCCCCATTCTTACCTCGAAAGCTGTTTTTTGCCTTAGTAAGAGCAACATCTTATCCCTTTTCAGTCTTTTTCTCTTCCCACAGCAAGCAGAATTTTGTTCAACTTAAGTTTCGTTGGTCTTTGCCAGCACACCAGGTTATTTCTTTTTTTTGATCCTTGGTATAACTTAGGACTGGAAAACTAAAGCCAGATTGTTTATTTGTACAAGTTGTTGTATGTCTGAAGGCAACAGATTGGCACACCAGTTGTGGATTTGGGTCACAAACAGGCCTGCACAAAAAAAAAAGTCAGGATAGATAAGGAGAAGGCTACAGCAAAATATATAGCTCTTGAAGAACATAGATCTCTGAATTAGCTTTGAAAATTGCAAGAATTCACTGGTACAAATTGCTGGTTAGGGAGAAAAATGAGCAGGAAAAAAAACTCAAGCATTTCACATAGACTCCAGATTCAAATAACTATAGCAAAAGGACTTAGGAGACATTTTCTGTTGTTCCAAGGGAGTAGAAGTAAGGTGAAACCATTCTGAGAAATGCTCAGTATTGCAGAATCTCCCTGATGAGGAGGCCAATGGGAAGAAATGAAGACAGACTAACAAGAATGCTGTGAAGGAGGTGGAAGCTTCAATGAAGGGCTTTGAAGCAACACATTAAAATGAAGCTTCCATGGTTTCCTAGAAAATCAGTGGGTATTTCCTGTCTCTGAGTGTCTGATGGGCTATAGATTGCCTTCCTATCCCAAATGTCCTGTCTCATCTTTTATAACAGACATTCCTCTGTTCTCTTTTTGTTATTTCCATTTCCATTACACTTTGAGGACAGAAAGCAGCTACTTCTCTCTGCTTCTTTCAGCCTTTCTGGTGACTCATTGCCTTGTGTAAAGTGGCCCCACATTTGCTCATTCACCTTCGCTCTTCCTCAGTTGTTATCTACTGAGCCTCCACTACAAAAGTTTTAGTTAGAAGTTTAATCATTTTGTGGTGATTTTGTTCAAGTGATCAGAGAACCTGTGGCTGCACCATCCCTGGAAGTGTTCAGGACAAGGTTGGACAGGGCTTTGAGCAACATGGTCTTGCAGAAGATGTCCTTGCCCACAGCAGGGGAGGCAGAACTGGCTGAGCTTTAAGGTCCCTTCCAACCTGAACCATTCTGTGTTCTATGATTCTATGCTTTATTAAGGGGTGAAATTGAGGTGAGCTATGGTAAATTGAAGAAAACTCAAACCATCTTTTATGAGTCATGAATTACTAATGTAATTTTCCTCAGATTTCCTCAAATCTTTTTTTGAGGAAAAACAAATGTAAAATTTTACTGTGTTTTTGGGGGAAGGGATCTATGTACTGAATCTGTTATAATGAATGTACTTGTAATTATGGTGTTGTCAGAGTATATTTTCAAAGTTCCTTGCAGATGAGCGAAACAAAAGGTGCGTTTTGGCAAGTCTCCAGGAAAAGCCAATAAGGGAAAGTGTAGCAAGTGCTAAAAGCCAGAATGTAAACCCAGGTCATGCTGTTCTGACCTTGAACTTATCAGCTGCAGAAAGGTTTGTGGCCGTTGTCAGCTTGGGACTGGAATGCCAGCAAATGGGCTAGTTCTGGGGAGTACAAGTCTCATCACTCATTCAAATTAGAAAAAATGATCAATAATTAAAGGGAGCTTTTGAGGTTACAACAGCAGGTTTCCTGGCATCATTAATGTAAAATGGATTTGCATGCTATGTCAGCAAACTGATTTTATATAAATTCTTCTTTGAAGAAGATCTTATCTCCAGAAATAAGGAAAAAATTAGGGTATTCAAAAAATTAAGGTGTTTGTGGAATAATGTTAGAAAATACTTTTGAAATAAGGCTTTTAAAGCAAATACTACTTCATCCACATTTGGGGTTAGCCCCCCCTATAATTCTAAGTATATAACTGTGCATCTAGCTCCCCCCTCAAGTCATTGGAGACTTCTTTCCCAGCAGGATTGACCAAACTGCCAATGTTAGTAAAATTGTACTAAAATAGTAGTGTGTGGTCAGGCCCAGGGACAACTGTAGTCAGCTGATTTGCCTTCATGTTAACACTCAAAGGGCAGTGGGAATTAATGACATTTATACTTAAAAATAAGTACCCATGAAACCCCTTGAAGTAGCTCAAGAGTGACTGTGCTCCCATGTATGATCAATACATACTTCTGCAAAACAAGTAGTGGAATAAGGCTTTTGGTTCCTTTCCCAGTGCCTCAAGTCTTAGTGAAGTTTACTACCACTTCACCTGCCCAGTGGTCAGATTGCTGTCTGTAAAACAATGTGTGGAATGATGCTGTGCTCTATCGTCTTTGGAAGTATTGAAATCTGGCCTTTTGCAGACGGGTATTATCTTCCTGTGTGTTTATAGTTTGCCATGCTCAGTGCCCAGTACAATAATCTCAACAGCAGTGTTGGTCCCTTACCGACAGGGAATATAAACACCTTTAGAAATGTTGTACAAGGTCCTCATTATCTCAGTTTCTGTCACTCTGGATACTTTTTCTTGCACTTTCACCAATTACCAAACTACTGCATGATGTTCAAATTACTATAGACTTTTGTTGTGGGTTAACCTCAGTGGGCAGCTTAAGCCCCGCACAGCTGCTTACTCATTCCCCCCTGATGAGATGAGGGAAAGAATCAGAAGGGCATGAGTGAGAATACTTGTGAGTTGAGAGCAAGAAAAAAATCTTTGTGTACAAGCAAAGCAAAAGAAGGGATTCATTCACAGCTTCTGTGGGCAGGCAGGTGTTCAGCCATCTCCAGGAAAGCAGGGCTCCATCATGTGTAATGGCTTGGGAACAAAAATGCCATCACACTGAGTGTCCTCCCTTTCTCCTTCCTTCCCCAGCTTTAATTGCCAAGCAGAACGTCATAGGTGTGGGATATCGCTTGGGTCAGTTGGTGTCAGCTGTCTCTGGGATGCCCCCCGCCAGCTCCTTTTGCACCTCCAGCCTGCTTGCTGATGTGGTGGTGTGAGGAGAAGAAAAAGCCTTGGCTCCGTGCTAGCACTGCTCAGCAGCAATGAACGCATCCCTGCGTTGTTAACACCATTTTCAGCACAAATCCAAAACTTAGCACTATACAAGCTTCTGTGAAGAAAATTAGCTCCATCCTAGCCAAACCCAAACCTTATTCCATACCTTTTACAATATGCTCTGGTCCTGTACTGTCCAATAGATCCTCATTAAGCACCACTTCCCTACTCCCGGCCCACTCTTCCCATCCTTTGCTTTATACGCAGATAGCGTTCCCTTAGTCTATGAGCCATCCCTATTAAAAGTCCACAAAATGTCCATTGTGCCCATTTAGTCCATGTTTATCTGTTTTGGTAGATTCTCAGGACAAGAGAAGTGGTGTTATATGGTGTTATTGGACACCAAAGTCAGCTCAGTTGGATCACTGCTGCGCTTTCATGTCTTCTTATGAGGCTTGTCCTCTGCTGGTTCAGCTGGTACCTGCTATAGTACTTCCTATGGCATGCAACTCGAATTTTGGGTTACAGTTTAAAAGCGTATCCATTACAATCTTCCTCTGTTGTCCCTTTGTGTAAGGCCATTGTGTTTAACACTGTAATGAACTCCTCACCTTTTTCAGTACGGGTTTTATCCACAGGCCCTTCTGGGAGCGTACGCTCCTGTGTGGGCTTGTCCACAGACTATCCTTTAGGAGTGTACCTGCTCTAGCATGACCTTACCTCACCTTACCCATAGACCACAGTCCCTTCAGGCTAGTACCTGCTCTGGCATGGACTACTCCATGGCCATGTCCGCTTTTGGATGTGCCTGATCCAGCATGCACTTATCCAGCCCCAGTTCCCAGGACTTGAGTTCTAGCCTGTCCAGTACAGTACCTCAGGAACAGCTGCAATGCCCTGGCCGTCTGTCAGACCGTTGCTGTTATCAGTACGTTCCCAGGCAGAATAGGATGATAAGGAGAATAGGAAACAGCAGAAGAGAAAGCAGTCACTGACAAGTACTAGGCTCGAAAGTGAAGCAAGCAAGCCCCATAGCAAGCATATGAGCTTGTCAAACAGTAGCTAACCAGCTATAAATTTGATCTGCCATTCTCTGATCAACTCTGTTGTTACCTCAAACCCGTCATGCCCTACACTGGGTGCTAGAAGGGGCTGTTACAGATTAACCCTGATGGGCAGCTCAGCTCCATGCAGCCGCTCACTTGCTTCCCTCAGTGGGATGGGGGAGAGAATTGGAAGGGTAAAAGTTTGAAAACTTGTGGGTTGAGATAAAGACAGTTTAAAAGGTAAAGCAAAAGGTGCATGCACAAGCACAGCAGAGCAAGGAATTAATTCACAGCTTTCCATTGGCAGGCAGGTGTTCAGCCATTTCCTGAAAGCAGGGCTTCGTCATGCGCAGCCATTACCTGTGAAGGCAAATGCTATGATTCTAAACATACCCCTTCCTCCATCTTCCCCAGCTTTTTATGTTGACCCTGACGTCCTAATGTGTGGAATATCCCCTTGGTCAGTTGGGATCAGCTGTCCCAGCTGTGTCTCCTCCCCAATCCTTGTGCACTCCCAGCCGACTCAATGGTGGGATGATGTGAGGAGCAGAGGCAGCTTGGACTCTGTGTAAGAACTGCTCAGCAGTAAGGAAAACATTAGTGTGTTATCCCCTCTGTTTTGTAGCATAGCATACTCTCATAAATGTAGCACTATGCAAGCTTCTGTGAAGAAAATTAGCTCCATCCCAGTTAAAACTAACACAGCCTTTTGTACTTTGCTGGCATCTTTACAGTTTTGTGCCACTGGGCATAAGTTGGGAAATAAGAGAGCTCTTTTTATCCATGTGACTTTGCACATAGAACAGAGTTGTTGTGCTGTGAAGAAAACTTACACCCTTTTATCAGGTTATTTGCTACAAACTCCCCCATTTATTTCAGAAAACAATGGAATAAAACTACCATTTTTGCTTTATTAATAGGGAATGTAGTTTCTTCTAAGGAAAGGCAGCATATCAGTCAGGATTTTATTGGTAATTTTACTGGTATCTCTAATTTGCACAACATCAGGTTACCTGTTAATCGAGAGTCCTTACCTCAGTCTCAGAAACTTGCAGGTGTGCTGCTGCACTGAAAATCAACTTGACGTTGAATTGCTATGTTATATAAGAAAGGGCTTTAGGGTCTCCAGCCCTAATTCATACATGACTACCCAAAAGTAAGAAAACATGCTGGGAATGTGAAATAGAGGCAGAGATAAACCAGAAAAAAACTGATAGGAAGAATTGTTCCTGAAAGACAGAGCTTCGTGTAAAAATCAAAGCACCTGGACTTCATTGCATTCTGGTTTATAGGGTTTTTTTTAATCAATTAACTACAGAGGGAAGGTAGACAGTATCACAGTTGATGGCAGTGACCCAGGGCAGACCTACAAGGAATGGTTTTATTAGTTTCCATTTACTTCAGAGATGTTTCTCTGGACTGTAGACCATCTAGTCCACATTATCCTATTTTTGACCTCAAAGAAAGTCAGAATTGTGGTAGTAGTTCTGCATAAAAATAGCCATAAGAATCGTCCTCCTACTAGTTGCCCTAAGGAAAGGTGTGCAACTTTGGAAACCTATCATTCATTCACAGAGCATGCTGCAAGAGGTAGTATTTGCTGCAGGAAGAATGTTTCTGAATTAATTCACAAGTATGAAGAATTAGGAAAACAAGTGCAAACGTAGCTACAAGGGGCAGTGGATTTTCTAACATGAGGTCTTCAACTACCTGGCTTCTGGCCAGAAATCTGTCTAAACTAGCTTTCTTCTCTTCTGGCCATCGTTACCTCTCTCCCTCTTACAAGGAAGAAAGCCCTTTATTCAAATGCTGCTGAAGTTTCATTGTTCTTGCCTCCATAAACAGCCAGGTGCTTCTTTTTTGTTTCAGTTTCAAAAAGGAAAGAAAGATAAATGGAGAATAGCTGGCTAATGGCATTGCCTGGGTCCCCAGGTGAGGTGTGGATGTCACCTCAGTGACATTTTAGCTTTCCTCCTGAGCATCTTGCAAATAACAATTTGAAATCCTCCCACATATCCCTGTGCTTAATTTGGTCCATGGAAAAAAATGTGGATTATATTTTCATAACCAATTTTAGAACTTAGGGGGTTTATGTGTGAGAAAGTATAAAAGCTATCAGGATCTCTCAAGATACTGCAGCCAGGACTAAATGCACCCGGCTGTGTTCCCTGCCAAAATCTTTCTATGTAAATCCTAATGTGACTCGATAACTTAGCTACAGACCTTGGCTTGGTATACAGCCAAAACTTTGAAAGACTGGAAGTTTCAGCTGGCAAAAATGTGAAGGTGAGGTGGTGAATTTACAGCAGACTGGGTTTTCATTTTAGTTGTAAGGGAACTCAGCTCTCAGGCAGAAACCCTTAAAAAGAGAGGCAAGAAGAAAAGGTGAAGAAGGAGAAAAGAGACAAGTAACAATTTATTCCTCCTCTGTGACTTAAGCTGAAGCTTTCAGAGAAGAGATTTTTGGCAGTCATTCCCTTCAGTCTTGCTCAGAATTGGGAGCACAACAAAGCAGGATAATTGTCAGAAGTGAAATGATTGTTTCTTGTTCTACTTAAAGAAGGGTGGCTCTTCCTGCGTAGTGCCCTGTATCTAGGTTAGCGCACAAACCCAGTGTCTGTACCAGCATCAGACTTTTCAGCAAACTCGGACAGCTAGTTTCATACTCACAATTTCACAGTGATCCTCTTCCCTCTTCAGTAGCGCAGCATTTGGGGCTTTCATGTGCAGTTTGTAAATGAGGAAAGTTAATCCTTCACTTCAATGACAACTTTCATAATTAAAAAGTGTTCATGAGAACATATTTCCATTCATGCTGTTGCTAGAAAGTTATTTTAAACCCAAGTAATTTTCTCCCTTTGAACTAACCAAGTTCCTCTCTCATGTCAGTCAGTTTTTCAGGATGATACCCAAGACAGGCTCCGACACAAGTGCTTCATACCATGCTCATCCGCTGTGTATGTTATTAGCAGGACAAAAGCCCTTGCACCTCTCTCTGTTTTTTTTAGGCCATATGATAACAACGGGAGATCCCACATTTGCGATTTTTTTCATATTTGCCTTGACTTATAATTATAAAATTAATTTCAACTCTTCTCCTTGAAAATACAGTATCTGAATAATTATGGGTGAATGGATCAGAGGCAAACAAGTTGTTTCTGCTAAAACCATGTCAGCTATAGCTTACATTATTTTGCAGAGCTTTGCACTGTTTTAATTTCTGAATATATATTTTTTAATCATGTTTTTCTTACTCATTTTTTTGGGGGAAAGTTTGTATTCAGTGGTTTAACTCACTGTAGTTCAACTACTCTCTACTATGTCTACAAAAAATATATATATCTTAGTTATTAGAGTGGAGGGAATGAACAGGTAGCAATGTGTGATTTTTACACTTACATTATTTTTCAATGTAAGTGTGATTTTTAATAGGAAGCCATGTCCTGATTTTATCTCCTGATTTTAGCTTTTCTGTCAGACAAACAGGTCCCTTTTCACACTTGAATGCCAGCTGTTGAAAATACGATTGCTCAGATGCTCACTTTGCTTGTTCTCCAAAGGAGCACTGTCTTTACAAATACATAACCTGGGTTAAGGTTGACACAGGGAAGGTAAACAGTAAACACCTTACTGTACTGATCATGCCGCACACTGTGACATTAGCTAATTTTCTCTAAATCAGAACCAAATGTTACATCCAGAGGCAGGATGGAGCTGGGTTGCCCTTGCTTTACTGATCATAATATGTGGCCAAACTTTCCAGATCTCCTGTATCACTGAAACAGGAGTTCTAAATTCAGGGAATATCTAAATGGCATGAAAAAACTCCAGATGTACACGCTTCTTTGGCTTAGACAATAAACTAGTCTTGCATTTAACAGATATCTTGTATATTCTTTTTTGGAACTGTATCAAATAAGTTTTTTTACTCTTGTTTGTATTTCGCATTTTTTTGTAGATGTCAGCTATCTGCCTTACTATAGAGAGGAACATAAAATACTACTGCAGTAACCTGTGACAATGCCTTTAGTCTGCTTGCTGTTAGCTATTTATGGTACAGTAATGTTTTATTTCTTAGTCTAAACCCTAGGACCATATTTTAATGAAGATTTAAGACCACGATACAGCTGCTATTCAAACTCTGTAAGAGAGGAGCATGTTGGAATAGCTCAAGATTTACTGCTGAACTGTTGGTCTTTAAGCCATCCAGTGTCTTTACCCTTCCATGCAGTAGCTACTGTGGAAACTTTGCCCACTGCTGTGAAGCAGACACAGCGATTAATGAACCTGAGGCGTGCTAATCAACCATATGTTTTCTTGACACAATGATTGTGTTATATATCACATCCGAATGTACAGGCCTTTATCTTTCCTTAATGATCTAGCAAGGGGGCTTTTTAAAATGTGGGTGTCTTTCATGCACTCCTTAGATTTGTTCCACAGGGGGTGACCGTTAAAAACATCTGACGGACATGCAGTTAGCCAGCTCCCTGCTGAGATTAGTAAAATACTATATTTAGTAATCGCACTACATCAAGGAACTACAGCATTGCAGGAAACAGATTTATTCAATGCTTTTTTTTTTCTGATTTTTTTATTTTTTTTTTTATTGTACGTACTATTTTTTCATCTGGGACAATTTTTTTTTTTTCATCTTTGCCTTTTTTCTTTACCTATGCTTTAACTTGTCATAAAAAGTCTTTGTTCATACAATGGGATTTTTCCCCCAGTTTAATTTTTCTTTTTCCTTTTAAGCGCACTTCTGTTCTGCTCTCATAAATAAAATATATGGAATTGTAAAGCTGATAGTAAGAATGCAAAACGATATTTGCTGCTCCACATCTGAGGAAACTAGTATATTATTTCTTAGGAAAGGTCTATGGATAATACAATAGAATACTATACTATGATAGTGCTTGTAATTGGCTTTGAGAAGATGGTTGAAGTGAGCAAGTATATTTAGTTATGGTAAAATATATTTAATTTATCTAATTTATAAATTAAAATATATTCATTTTCACACCAGGAGTATTCTTTCACCAGTAAATATGCATGAAACAGAGTTTGAGCTCAAACAAACAGAACTGTTTCACTTTCTTTTTAGTAGATGACATAACTGTAAGTAGAAGAGCAACAGGAAGGGAGAGGTAAAAGACCAGTGTGGAAAACCAAGGATTTCAGTGGGAAGCTAAAGAAAGAAAAATTATTCTTGAGACTCTTATGATTTTTGATCTCGTTCTGGTTTGCCTGTCCCTGTAAAACCAGAGCAATCTATATAGAATCTTGGAAATTATTCTGTCAATTCAGGACTAAATTGGGTGCTTTCCCTTTAAGGGGCAGATTTAAAGGAATACCATCCTTTGTTCTAAAAAAATAGTTCAGGCTTGTCAATCCAGAAGATTTGTGCATTGCTGAACATAATGGCATTTTATTACCTAGTTTATTTCTGTCTAGCATTCTAAGACTCCTGCTGGTGCTTTGACTCAGAGTAGTTTTTGGTTTGGAAACATGAACTCCAGTGTCACAGATGAGTTTTTTCTTTTGGTAGTGCATATTATTTAAGTTATTTAATGGTCAAGAAAGAAAGTGTTTGGCCAGACAGAAGTTGTATTTCGAAGTGTGAACACCTAAGCAGCAGTGTGTGAAAATAATAGTCTTTATTTTCGCTCCTCTTGGTCTCTTGTTAATGCACAGTTAGCTTGTTTCTAACAGTAGTTCAGTATATTATAGTTAAGCTTAACTACTGTGTATAACAGGTCTCTCACCTTCCTCAGTTGTGAATCAGTAAGCTATAGCCCTTGTTCCTGTGCAAGGACGGATGTCCAAATCCAGAAGTGCCCATTGAAGACAAGCAGACTATCCTGTTCTGTTTACAGAATAATTTATGCAGATTAACGATGGCCATTATCTGAAATTGCATATTGATCCAGTGGATTATAGTAGTCTATTTCAAGACAAATCCTGCAGTATTTATACAGTTTTTATCAGGACACTTGCACATAAGAAGGTATCATAGCAAAGGCAGATTCAAAAGATGCCTTTACAGAAATATGAAATGTGAAATTTCCTGCTTTTAGAGCAGCATTATGGTAGAAGTAACCTTAAGTGTAATTTCTTATGTAGTTTTATGCAGTGTAATTTAGTTTTTCCTTTATAAAACAACATAAAAGGTTGAGAATTTTGGCTATGCCATTCCACATTCAATTGTAGCATTGTAAGCATTCATCTTATATCTTCGTTTATTGGAAGCTATAAATGTCCATCAAAATATTTGCATCTCTTCAGTAATTTAAAGTATTAAAAGCAGGGGCCAAATTTCAACATAGTTGTCAAATGGTTTCAGACCTTCCCATACATTTCTATATACATACACCAGCTTGTAGTACCCCTATATACATACTCATGCCTTGTAAGTTGTTCCTGACTGAAACAATCTGTGAAAAAGATACACAGTTTCATCTCATGTGGATATCAAACATGAAAGCATACATGTATGAGTAAATGCATGGTGTGTGCTTGCGGAAAAAAATGACTTCTAGAACATGTCATTGCTTTGATGCCCAGGATGCGCTTTGTGTTTTAAACACAGAGGTTTTGTGCTGTGCCTGTGGAGCACTGTGTTTGGGATTTCTGAGCTGGTTATACACGATTTATCTCAGGTACTCCACATATGTAGTTACCCAGGAGAAAACTAGCAGTGCTGTGTGCTTTTTCCAATAAATGAGCAGGCTCATGTAGAGCTATTGCCAGGATCTTCTTGTTGTGGTGCTGCTTTGTGCTGCATGGACATACCTTGGAGGAGAATTATGTGTGAATTACTCATAATAGCCTGAGGCTGGAGTCTTGCATTTGACACAGAAACTTGCACAACCCTTACTACAGACATCTATATGCCAACCATTATTTTCTAACCAAGTTCCTAATGCTGTTGTATAAGGTGATCTCTGCTTATATGTTATCCAATTAAAACATTCTCAATTTTAATGAGTGAAATTTCATTGCTATTTAATCCTTAAAATGCACTAAGCTAATTTGTAAGTAATTTGGCCAGACTTCAGTCACCACTCCTTGATAGCAAATACTTAAGTATTTACTTGATTTGTTTCCTGCCTTAGATGGTACAATATTCTTCAGAGAGATTTAGAGACATTCAAGTTCCTCTCATACTTAGTTACAATAGCTAGGACATATAAAATGCAATACTTGTAGAATACTCCTGGCTGAAAACTTAGAAGCATATGCTCCTATTTAGACCATTTGATAACTATTCAACCACTACCCTATCTGTTGGAGTGCCTATTTTAGACATTCTGCTCAAATAGGCAAATACTTTGCACTCTTGATTGGCAGAAAAACCCAAGCATAGATCAGATTTGAAGAAGAAAAGAATAAAATAGAGACCTTGAGAATGTAGCAGCTAGATTGATAAATAACAAAATGTAATTACTGGGAAATGACGCATACCATGCCAACTGTAGAAGAAATCTGAATGTTTCTGTGACTGCACAAATCTGTAGACTAGAGAGGTTTGATGGAAGGACACAATTACGTCCTGTCCCCATTCAAAGTGTAGTCTTTTGGTTTTTATATTACTGTTCATATTATTAACTTAGAAAGTGTACACGTTGGTTCAACTGAAGTTCTTCAATAGGGCAAGAGATAATTAGAGAACTGTTGTCTAAGAAATTACAAAGTAATGGCCTTGATACATTCAGATGAAGCCAAAAGTGCATCATGAAATTCTTTTAGGAAAGTTAAGCCTAGAAAGAAACCAAAATTCTGAATTTGTTGCTATTCATTATGGACTCTGGAGGGGCTGTGGGTCAAATCTGCTGTTGCAGATAATAAAGTCACATAATACTAATTATAATTTTTCCTCTGGGTATCTCCTGTTCTTTCATCTTGTTAGCTTCGCTTTATTCCAGTGGACAATTGTGAAGTGTAATGTTATTCATATTATTCTCATGACAAATAAGCCTACAGGCATGCTATGCAGTTCAGAAAGTGCTATTTTTCCATTTCTCCCTATGTGATCTACGACATGTACTTTTCTCAGTCACCAGATTTTACACATTTTGCTTTGTCATATTTGCAGTACAGAATCATCCTCTTGAGATTTTCTGCCCCATTTCTCCACATCACATCCCTGCAACACATAGCAGAATATTGAGCTTGCAACCAGATACCACAGTTGTGGAAGCTTCTTAAGTCCTTGTCATAACAGTAGTCCCTGACATTTAAAGAACTTCAGTTTATATTTGCAAGCCAAATTTCATACCTTCATACCTCTTTTGATTAATCAAAGTTAAACCATTGTGTATGCGAAGGGGCCTCTTGTGGTTTCTAAGTAAGTAGTATGGCTTCTCTGGCAGAGCGCCACAAGCAATTTAGTAGGCACATATTGTGGGGGTTGAGAGAGAGAGAGGCAGGGATAATCCAGAAAACTTTAGGAAGGGCTGAGTGAAAACAATATTTTTATACACAGGACAAGAATATTGCATTCTATATCTTACTTTTGGCCACAGTAAAACTGTTTTGATGTGTTGCTGGTAAAGTAATTCTATAGCATCAACGTGGTTTTCCTCTCAGCCAGTTTTGCACTGATTTTGCTTCAGCTGAATTATTCCCAATTTGCACCTGTGGCAGAGAAGAGCTAGGCACAGGGGATTTCATTCACACAGTGGACAATTAAGTATCATATATGTCACTAAATCATTTCCATGGGAATAACTTTAATATTGTTCCTAGTTGTCTTCAGAAATAATAAAGTTTAATTTTGTAGCCTAAATGTCAAGATGAGGCTTTATCATGTAACTTTTGCCTGAGAGCTGTACAGCTGTAAATATATACTAACATAAAAGGTCTGTCTCCAGCAGAGCTGATCTCTCTTTCCGTTTCTGACAGGGGTCACATAGCCAATGTAAATTACCGCCATAAACTAAATTCCACCTCTCCTGTAGAACAAAGTGCTTGATCTGCCTGTCTAGAAGCCAGGAGCTACACAGAGAACTGTAATATTTCAACAATTCAGCATGAGTGGCAACCTGTTCTTAATAATGAAGCATGAGCAACATTTAATTTCATTTTGTCTCAGCATATTAAAATCCATGCTTTCTTTAGGGGATTTAAGAACTATCAGAAGGGAGCCTGAAGACAAGGAGAATAATTCAAATAGAAGCACTATCTTCCTCTGTATTTCATGCAAGATTCAGGTTCAATATGCACATCTTGACGTTAGTAGGGAATGAGTTACTCTTGAAAAAGGATAGCCTAGACATCTCAAGAAGAATGTGAGTTCTCCATTTTATGTGTCATATGGATTTAATTAAAAATCAAATTCAAATATACATTAGCCAGGTCAAAAGAGTTAGTGGATTTTAGTAGGAATGGAATTACGGTTGAAAAATTTAAATTATTATTGCCAAGTTTTTGCAGTTATAATGATTCACATGTATGATTCATAACTAAGCTGCACAATGCTGTTAAAATGTATATCTAGGCTGGGGAAGAAAACCTGAAGCTAGATCCTTATATAAATACAACATCCTGGATTCAGTCTCACAGGTCTCAGAAACTGACACAGCACTCGAAAAACTATCCAACAGACGAATCAGAGAAATTTTGGCCCCAGTTCAGTATTATTCGACACACACCTTGTTTTATACTGGAGATGAATTCAATGTAAATGTTTGGAATTCTTCTTACAAACTTGTTGAAAAGGGACAGTATTTTAGCATGATTCCCTTGTACAAACCTGGTGTTTAGCAGATTACGTATGTTATTCTGTTATAGGTACACTACAGTGATAGACAAAATGGCAAAGAGTGTATGACCTGTTTGACACTGTCTCCTGTGCAGATGACTTTCCATGGTATCGGAAGCTCCATTGAAGCCAGCCATGACCAGGTATAATACCTTCACCCCACACACTTGTAATTTTATTAGTATCCAGTAAGGCCAGAATATCAGCATTGGTAGATTTTAAATTTCAACACATCTTGTGCTCTTCATATGGCATGTTCTTGTCACTGGGATTTGCCTATCTTGCCATAGTAAAATCCTGATTAGATCTAAAGAGTGATGCAAAAAGGAGACAAAACCATATTGTCTTTTACGTATTTTTAAGACATATTAGGAAACCTGAAGAGCTTGCTTTAGTTTAAAGTCAGATGTAAAGTTTCTGCAAAGGTTGTGTTTGATTTTATGCATGTATCAGGTCTTGTCTATCCTAGTTGTAATAGATTGGGGGTAGCTGGAAAAGCAGGGAGATAAAGCCATTATCTCCTGCCATCATCTGTCACAAGAAACTGGCATTTGAGAGGGGAAAGGAATTTTTAATCAGACTGTAAAACTCCCATTTTGTTTGGGTGTTCTTAAAATGTTTAATTCAAGCTTCTGGCGGAAAGCCAGGAAGAAAAAAACCCTCGATGTTAATCACTCATCACCCTGCTCCTTCAGATGGGAACTGAGGGGGGCTTCCGTTTTAATATTCTTGTCCTCCAACACTCTTAAGTATAAACGCAGGGCAACACTTGGTTACTCCAAAAGTTTTAAAAGCAAAAAGGAAACAAGTAGATGAAACCAAACCTTGTACCTTTCAGATCTTCAGTAGGTTGGAAACAGTACCAGTTTTATTTGCCTTTGCAGTCCATCTTTAAATTGTACTGTGATCACATTTACCATACATTTTGTTAGGCTCTGTGGCAAATTCTCTAAGGAAAGAGGGAAAGAGGGATCATTTTTAGTAATTATCAGATTAGTTACTTTTGGAGAAAAGTTTTGGGCACTTTTAGCCATGTTTTTGATTGGTGGCTTGTTGGTTTTTTTTATTTTATTGGAAGTTTTTAAGTTAGTTGTTAACACAAACTGAGCCCATGAGTTATTTACATGGTAACATGAGGATACTTCCTGTCCTTAAGTGTTCAAGTGTTTGGTGTTTTATAATAATGGAGCACTGTGGTAAGTCAGACCACAATTCGACATTCAATTCTGATTTCATCCAGCAACTTGTTTATGCTGTTCTAAAGTCACTCTGTTTTTCTTTTGGTGAAGATTGTCTTTTAAAATTTAGTTATAACTCAAATACAATATTTAGACATTTCAATGAATTTAAGGTGGTCCCTGTCAATTTGATAACAACTACATTCTGGGCTACCAGCCAGCTTGGCCTTTGTCTTAGCATTTATTTAGGCTAGAGTATGATATGTAAACAGAAAAAAGACTTTGTAAGCAAAAAGCACATTTGAGCCATCTGAATAATTATATATTTAAGACATCTAAATGAAAAAGTGTTATTGAGCCTGCAAAGTCAAGCACCTAAAAATGAGGAAATTCTAGATTACATGCAGCATTAGTTTGATCCCAAGTGTACCCATTCAGTGCTCCAAACAGGACATTCTTCTGGGAGGCAAAAAAGAAAAACCATAATATCACATAGATAAAGATTTTATCATAGGATGTGCAGAAATAAGTTTGCTTGAGACATAATTGCTACAATTTCCTAATCGTGCTTCAACTTGAAGTTTAAAAAATGTTCATCATTGGTTCATTGGTTTTTGTTATGTAGTTTTCAACAGTGTTCTTAAAAAGGAAAGAAAAATGTTTTGTCATTGCATGGTGGGGTGGTTGCATTACTGAACCCGCATCACTTGTGCAAAGTTTTCATCTGAGCTGAGAGCAAAAGAAAACAGTCATCTAAAAGCCAACTGCCAGGCAGTGGGTCTCAAAGGAGATCCACATACTGGACAGGATTCACAAATTTCTGCTTGTCCCCTTCCTAAATATCAAAAGAATTCCACTTTCTGGGAAAAGGGATGCTATTAACTGGTTGTGTTTGATAAGCAGGATGGTAGGACTGGATTGAAGCATTATTTGCCATCACCTGAATAAATAGAGAATAACAAATTGTTAGCAAACAACAGAAAGCTCATCAAGTGTCTGTCAGGCACTGTTAATTAATGACAAAATTACAGTGCTTAATGGACTTACTAAAAAAACCCCAAAACAACCGACTTGTTTCTTGTTCCTGTGTAATTGGTATGATTTTGCTTGGTTTTCTCCCATTTCCCTCACAGCAGGTTAACTTGATACCATTATTTTTCTAACAAAAATAGGAGACAGAGCTGCTGTACCTTTGTTAAACTGAATTACCCACATTTTAAAGTTACAAATGCAGTAAGTGCAAGACAGCCATATGCTATAAAACTTTAAACTCTTCTTTATCTTAAGTAATCTATTACTTTTAATTCATCTGGTTTGCACTGTATGGTAATTCGGATTAATCTTTAGGACTAGTCACCTGAAAGCCTGTGATTTCAGTGGAGGCAAGTTGATGTGTAACCTATGAGTCTTGACATAGTTTGACTTCAAGATCTGTTCACTTCTATGCTCATGAATATAATTTTTCTCATGTTCATTCTAAAATGTAAATTTTAGGATTTCTATGTTTCTTAAAAGCAAAACTGTCTAAATGAGACTCTGGAGTAGTCTGTGGGAAAGTGGTGGGAGCTGTATACCAGATTTGTCCTCATTTTCCTGCAGCAGAACCACAGCTGTCCACACACCTTGATCAAAAAAAAAAAGACAAAGGAAAAAAGCCAAACAAACCACCTTCCCAATGGCATCTCCAGCAGTACAGTCTGTCTTTTAGATTGGATTTGTCTTTTGTAATATATCTCTATTCACATCCAGTGGTAGATTTGCTTCCCAGCAGATACCAGATGGTTACTATCCTACATAAGTATATTATCTTGCTTTTTCGAATATGCCAAGACTTGACACAGCAGTTTTTCAAGTCACTTGCTCTTTTCCTATACTCCGTAGGAAGTTTTCATTCTTTAGATTGGTTTAGCTTGGGATTTTAATGAGTTTACATTTTTTCCCCATATACTTCGTTTGAGCTCTTTCAGATGAAAATAAACATCTCATACTTGTACACTAATTAGTGTGTACAGTATTGTGCAATATTGTGGTAGTATTGGAAGCAGTTGCTGCTCTTTCATTTTCCTTTGGCAAACAGTATAAAGGGAAACATCCCTAAAATACCACTGCAATCTAGCCTGCTGCATGTTTTGTTGTGTTTTGTGTTTAGCTGTGCCAACATCTTTGATAGAAATATAATGGTTTTTAGAATACTTTTTTCCTGAATGATTTCTCTTTCTATTTGCACCCATTTTGAGATATTTGAATGCTTGCCATGGAATACTCAGCCTGTACAACTGAATTTTTAACCCTCAGTAACTTGATGTTCATTGAGGAGTGACCAGTTCTCTACTTAAATTTCAGGAGAGAGATCTAAAACCAGTGCATTTTCTTAAAGTCTTATTAATAATTTTTTTGTGATTTTGGAGGTTTTAATGTGTGTGCGGGTTTTAGAGTTGGCAATATTGTCCATTTGCTTATTACTGATTTCTGCTGTTTACTTCAACCTATAGTCCAAATGAGATGTGCTGTTAAAGTGACAGCTTCTTTAAAAGCAAGCCTTTTCTGCTTATATTTTTAGTCCACACTATTTAATCCAATCCATTGTATTTGTATTGTATGTTAGACCGTGAATTTAGGACTATTCTACACTATATAATGTGTAAAATAGAACACTTTTATTTTCTAGGACAGATGACAATTGTGTGATGCTATATATAATCTACCATAATTTTCATTTTTATTTTCAAGTATAAAAATAGCTGGAAAAGGAATAAGCAGGGGCAGAAATTATAGAAGTAGAGAGCTAATGATGACACAGACTTGATAAGAGAGTCCTACAGGGAGAAGCTGTGCTGAAAGGAAGATGCCACACTCAGCAGTTTCAGAAATTGCTGATGGAAAACTTGACAAGCAGCAGTGACAAGCAAACGGAAATGTGGTATGAAACAAACTATCAATGTCAGCCTGCAAACAAGCATTTCTGGGCAGGGCTGATGGATTGTGGTGATGCCCAACAGTGAACAACTCCCGATGCACTTGAATACCACAAAGGTGGAAGTAGTTCTCTAGGGATTAAAGACCTCAGAGATGGGTGGCAGGCTCAGGGGAAGGTGTTTGGAGCATTGGAACTTAAGGTTTAAGAAGAACTTTATCTATAACAGCAAATACATAATACATACGAAGTTCCACATCTCTGTATTTGTTATGGTCTGAGAACTGTAGATCTAGGGAATTTATGCCAACCAGCATCACTGTCTTCCCTGTAAGAAAAGTGAAGACTGAAAAACCTGATGCTGTAGTCAGTGAGTATACAGAGGATGAGAATTTTGTCCAGTGTTATAACTGAAAAAGATTAATGGGATTAGATTTTTTGTTAAGAAACTTTTCCACATCATAAAAAAGGATCATTTAGTGGTCATGACATTAATTCCTGCTTAAAATTATTTTTATTCTAAGGTGGAATTGTTTTCTAGATGTTCAGATTTATTTTAGGGATGTTTTTGTCCTGGACATAACCAAAAGAATAAGAAAATGTTAGCATTTTTTTTTTTTTTGAGATACATGTATTACTTTTTTTGGCTGGTGTTTTGATGTGCTTCATTTTTCAGCTTATTTCTACTTGATTTATTATAAATGCAGTTCTCGTTTCTTTGGGGTGGCTTCTTTAATACAATGAGAAAAGTTTAGTCTGAGTCAGTGAAAATCTTGTCTTTTTCCCAAAGCTTGGCCATTCCATCACAGACATTTCAGCATCAGGACTCCTACCTGACCTTGTGAAAACATCTCTTTCTCATGCCAGTGTAATACAGATAGCTGCTGCCTTCTCCTTGACAGTTCCATAATCTTCAGAGTGAGTCAGGTATGGCCGCAGCTGGGCGCCTAGTGCTTTAGAAGAGCCAGTTCATGCTTTTGATATATAGCACCATGTTTCACTCTTATTGTGTCAGGGAAGTTGCAGTCAGGAGTCATCCCATCAGGTTTTAGTTAGAATCACCAGGTTGTTGTCTGCTATTTGGAACTTTTTCTTCATTTGCTATGCTCTCTATGACTGCATGTGGAATGTTGGTACATTCTCTCTGTATTCTTCATCTTCTGTTTTACATTATCTCAGTCTAGATATATGTGGCAGAACATTTGCTTTTCCCTGGCAGCTGAAGCTTTCCTTGATGAGCCTGAGATCAAGCATTTGATGTGTAATCTTTCATTTTCAAAAAGTGAGTTATTAATTAACTGCTGAATGGGAACAGAATGTAAACCAAGGCCCCGCTATCTTCTGCCAAACCTCTTCAGTGCTCTCATTCAGGGCTTCCTATGCAGCTTCCCAATGTCACTGCTTGCTGAAGATGCAGAATAGGATGTTCCAGGGCACTGTGTATGTATGTTTGTTTACTCAGTACTGTCAGCAGGGTATGAAATGCTGCTGTTGCAGTCTCAGGGTGTCTTACCTTGCTTGGCATGTAAATGATGACAAAGAAAGACCATGTATTTTACAGGGACTGTTTTCTGTTGGTGACAACTGTTGGTGAGGTTTCACAAGAGTGGTGAGATTCACTGAATCACAGAATGGTTGAGGTGGGAAGGGACCTCTGAAGGTTATCTGGTCTGACCCCTATGCCCAAGCACAGCTACCTAGAGCAGGCTGCCCAGGACACTGTCGCAGGTTTATCTGCATAGTAAGAGACTCTCTCTTGGTCATTCCTTCTCACCAATTTCATCTCCAATCCTGTCTGTTTCCTAATCCACTGAGCTGGCAGAAACTAACTCAAGTTTTTATCCAGTTATGTGAGCTGAACCGAACTACTGAGGCTTACAGGAGTAGCAGCACTGCCCAGCCAAGAGAAGAGGAGTGGGAGCTGCCTCCTTCCACAGCAGCAACCTGTTAGATCAGGTTACTCCCCTTGTAAAATGTCACTTGAAGAAAATGAGGCAAAAATTAACTGTACAGAAAACTTACTTATTTTTTTGTAGAAAGTTTTGTCTTGTTTGGTACTCTTAAACCTGTTCCCTGTACAGTAGCATGGTCTGGCATAAGAAAATAACAGGAATGCACTCATAAGGAGGAAAGAAAAGCAGCATCTTAGCAGCCCTGACGTGGAGAAGCTTAGGTGTTTTGAACTGCACCCTTAGTTGTTTGCATTAGAAGGCTTTCAGTGCAGCATAGCACGTGGAAGTGAAAACAAAGGCATTAACAACATGCAGTGAATCAACCTTCTATGGACTACAGGCCAGCTCTTCGCTATCCTTAGTTTGCAAATCTGTTTCTTGGTTGGTTTGTTTTGCTGTTACTTTAGGCTCAGCTGGCCAATGGAGAAATATAAAAATCTGAATCTTCTTGCCGGTGTTAGGGAAGAAGCTTAAAAGGGAAAGGTATTAGAAAAGTTCGGAGAAGCTGAAAGCGGCAGTTTCTTCCTTGTCACACTGCAGCAGGAGGCTGAGCCTTCTTGCAGCATCAAGAAATCTACCAGCTTTTTCCCTGACAGGAATAAACGGAGGGAAGACAACAGAGGAGGAGTTTTCTACTCAACAGTTAAAATTGGATAGGCATACACCTACTAGACAAAAGTTGGCAACAGAGATGGAGGCAAAATCAAAGTGCGAGGAGAGCCCCCTCGTAGCTTGTGTTGCAGTTGGGATTATCAAGAATCTGGATTTTTCATCTTGACCCTGAGCGGATACATTTCATTTTAATAGCTATGATCATTTTAATTTCTAGGACTGCTAAAATCTTTCAAACCTTATGATTTAAAACTAACAGTCAAAACCCAGCTGCCTTTTTTGTAGACACCTCTATTTCAGACAAAGAAAGTTACAGAGTGTACATGTCTTAACTTTGCCACCCACCCTGTACTTGCCAGAGTTATTCTGTTGCATTTTCCACACACTGATCAGAGTAATGCTGTGTCTGTTTGTTGATATATGTTTAATTACTTGTCATTCAATGAAGTTGTTTAACACACTAATGATATAATTGCCATTTCAAAATACATTACCTTAACCATTCTATAAGACAAAATAATGATTTGCACATGTTGCATCCATTGAAATGTGCTTTTGCCAAAATTGTGTTTGCCACCTCATTTTTCCACTTCTCTTGAAATAGTATCATGTGGCTGGCATTATACATTTACCTAGTACAAGTGAAGCTTCATAGTTTTTTTGTTTGCATAATCATCATGTAACTCCCCTGAATCTACATAGTACATCATACACCCCTTCATCTCAAGGATTCATAGCAAGAAGCCAGGATGTCATAACGAATATTCTGACAATAGCCTTAAAGGAAAATGAAGGAAGTTGGGTTTTTAGAGGTAATTAATAACAAGTAATTAGTAATTTTATGAGTAATTACAGGGGAATAACCAAGCTTATGTCCCATGAAATACAGCGGGATAACAAAACAGTACTCCTTTCTGTCACCACTTTTTTTTTATCAAATCGGTACAATTTTCCTCTGAATATCTGCTCAGAGTTCTAACATCTTTTCCTTCTTCTTTTTGAGATAGGTTTAACACAACATAACAGGCCCTGGTGGGCTACTCTGAGCACTTCTGTACACTTGGAGTGCGCCATTCCCACAGCAAACTCCAGTCATCTGTTGTGTCTACATAATTTATGCACTCATCTGTATGTAGTTTGGCTGATGGTTTTGGTGCTGAAGCCCTTTTCTCAGTCTGTTGTAAGCAAACTTGTGTCTTTACTGGGCAGAAGTAACATTACTGAAAGAACAAAGGAATAGTTTTATCAAGTAATGGGAAGAGTATCAAAGTACTTATGCATGCACACTCAGTACAGATTGTGGCAAGCTCCTGTACAATTTAAAGCTCAGTTCTAAAGTTGCTTTCTAAGCTATGCTACCTGTAAATGGATCAGTACATTGAAGGTTTAGACCTCTGCTGAGCATGAGGAAGTTGTGGAGCTATGTTTAAGAGCACTAAGATTATATTCAGTTCCTAGATATTCATGTTGCAACAGCATCATGCTTTCCTCATTGGATGTTTTTTAAATACCCCATCAAGAAAGGGATGAAGACTTATCCTAGCTTGATCATGGAAATTACTTCACTTTTGTTTTTTACATGACTGCCATTGATGCCCTGATGGAGAAGTGTCTGACATCTCCAGGGAAAAGAAGTGTTTATATTCCTTCCTATAACTCATTTAACACAGAATCTGAGTCTCTCTCTTGTATACCAAACTCATATAATATATAGCTTTTTGTAGTCTTGCTGAGTTTCTCAGAGCATCATGTCAGAACATCCCCCTGTTTGAGTCAACAGCCAGCCTTCTCTTCAAAGCATCTAATGTGCAATATCCTCACTTGATGGGTGTTCTTACATCCCCAGAAGCTCCATATGTACTTGTGACTCCATTTCATAGCCCTTACTGATGATCTGTGTCCCACTACTAATGCTTCATTCCAGTCAGATCCTTCACATATGCTGAATGTAAGACTGCTTCCAAGTAATACACTGTCTCAAGGATCCAGGACTTGAGATAATAAACAATAAAATGGAGGTATCAAGCACAACCAAAACAGAGAACTCTTAAGTTAAACTCTAAATTTTATAAGTATTTCTTCATATTCATTCTTTCTCTTTCCCATCATTAGGGAGGCTGTGAGACCTAGTTTTCTACAGATCCTTACGGCTGTACAAATAGTTGATTTTACAGTCCAAAATCTCCTCTCATCCTTCATCCTCTCAAAAAAACTCTATTCAGATTGGCCCAAAATAAAGAAAAAAGTGCGTCTAGCAAAAAAAAAAAGAAAAAAAAAAAGTTAATTTTGTACTTTGGCATTTGTAGTGAAAGTAGGAAAATAGCTGAGATTCACAAAGCTGGTGGGGAAGATCATGAAATATTTTACCTACAAGCTCAGCTGCTCCTGTGCTCATACAAGGTGCAGAAGATGTAAATTTTATTCCACCCCGTTCTCCACAGGAGCATGAATCCTCTGTAGGAACCCTCCTCATGCTGCAGGGCAGCACAGCTGGATGGCCACAGGAACACAAAGTAAAAGGCACAGAGTAGTCATCTTTGATGCACTAAAACTGTGCTCAGTAGAGTTGTGTGAGCAGAAGGGTTTGGGGGAATTCTTGTTTCATAATACCCCACAAGATGGCAGTTAGGGGGCTGTTCTGAAAAGTGAAAAGATGGATTTGATTCCTCCTGGGAGTCAAAGAGCTGTAAACTATGATTTTCCACAGTCCTGTATTGACCATCAAATGAATCTTGCCCTTTTGTTTTCACTACAAATGGCCAAAGCTAAGCAAACTAACAGATAACTTCTAAAGTTTCTGAAGTTATTTACAGTTGAAATTGCAGAATAGCTGTCCCAACTCTGGAAGTGGATTTAGCCAACACAAAGCTGTTTTTTCCAATGTATATCTATTTTCAGGAAGAATATACTTCCCTCTCTCTACAGCCAAATCCATCCCCGCCACCAGTACATATCCAGGTGGTGGCGGCATTGATCAAACCTGCAAGCCATGTGCTCCTCCTGGTTGGAGGTTGCCACATGGACCCTAAGGAGAGACTGCTAGATCAGGCTACCAAGGCAGTTTAAGGTAATAGGACATGTTCTGCTGGAGTCACTATGTTCCCCAGCAGTCCCCAGAAAGTCTTATTCCTCGATCTCATCATTCTTCTAAGCATAGCCTGCAGACAAAATGACAGCTTCTCTTCCTCAGCATTCAGCTCTTCAGCTGTCTATAAAAGCTTTGCATTTGCTTCAGGATTTTTAAAACTTGCATATACCTCAAGAATTCATAAAGGACACCTCAGTCTTTGTTTATATCTCTACTGTTGCTAAATCTCTTTTACTGGCGGCTTGATACAGTAAGTGCCAAAGGCTCAATTCTCTATGTGCTGATAGTAGGGGGGCTCTGGGCAGTCCCTGTATGCATCATGCCTCAGCTATTTACACAAAAAGCACACCTTTTGCTGGCTACAGGGCTCATCCCAGTAATGTAAAGATTTTAGCTGGTTCGTGAGATCACAGAATGCCTGTTTAGTCATTGCTTCAAGACATCAGGCTGTGCAGCAAGTCAGTCCTATTTCAGACTGCTCCCTAAATATTTCACATTTTAACGCTGTTTTGAATAATTGGGGTCATTTTTCTAGCACAGCAGGCTCTAGGCAATTATGAATTGAGGAAATTTTTATGTTGTCATATTTGATTCAGTGCCCCATTGTCATTTATGTGAAGTGGTACAATAATACACTGTCAGTTATTTAGGGGACAGCTGGGTGTACATGAAGCTTTGTTCATGTCAGTGAGGCTTCCCAGGGTGCCTCAGTTCATCAATGCAGCTAATACTGCAGGACCAGTGGCTTGGTTTTGGAGAATGCCAGAAAACAGGATCATTCTTTCAAATTAAATAAAAAATAAACAGGGATCAGTGTGTAGAACTTTTTTTGTCATCATGTATCATCTGTCCGTGCTTGTGAGGAAAGTAGTACAAAAGGATAAATTGGAAAGAAATGTTTGCTATAACTTCCTAAGCTGCAAAATAGTTAAGCAAGAAGATATGGGTTTGGGAGGGAATTAAGGAAATTAAAAGGAGGCATCAAATGCTGGCTTGACCAAAAAATGGCTTAAAGCACTATTTGCCTTTATAAACAAAAATATTAGCGCAGAAGTAGTCTGACCTACTGGCAAATAGATTTACACATGTCAAACTGCTTTGAGAAAGTTTGCAAGAATTTGAAAGTCTCTTGGCCCTCATTTAAATAAACTGGATCTTGTGGAGTTTTTTGGAACTCCCCTGATAAGTTACACTTAAATCTCTTTTGGTCAAATACCCTTTCTCAGGCAATTACAAGTTCTTAATTTAGAGGCCTGTTCAAAAGATTGCTTGTTACCTTCATTTAGCAAAGGTTCAACTGCTGCAGTTTTCTGATCCTTTTAAAAAATGCAATCAGGGAAAGTTTACAAAATAAAAGCTCTTTTTTCATTCTCAAATTAATTATTTTGAAATATCTCACAGATTACATCAGTTTCTTACTTGCATTTGTGTTGCAAGATGACGACCATTGTATGTTGCTAGTGATGCATTAAATTAGTTGTTTACGTTATAAAATCTAAACATATTAGAATCTTTTGTGTTTGTCTTCAAAGATTCCTATTCTAATAAAGCTTTCTGAAACAAGTAAGGTTGTCTTTTTTGTTTACTTTATGCATCAGTGGAGAACCTAAAGATTTGTAGCCTCTAGCCATCCCTGTCTGTGTTTAGTAGAGTGTAAAGAGATTGTGTTTGGGACAACATATATTTTCATTCAAAAAGGAAAGTAATATTCTTCAGTTAAACATTTTGCATTTAGAAAAGGCAACACATGTGGCAAATGTAGATAGAAAGTGTTAAAATTCATCCTCTGTTATCAAAGGCTGTTTTGCTGTGACTTTCAGTTGGAGTAAAAGTGTGTACAATATACTGAAAAATTAGAAACATTGATAGCATCCTTCCTATTTCTGATGGCCTTGTGTTGCTCTTCAGCTCAATGTGATACAAGACCAACATTCAGTAGAGATCAATATTTGGGATTTTAAAGAAATGCACAATTTGGACTCTCAGTTTTGCTCTTTAAACAATGTTATAACAGAGACCTAAGGAAATATGGAAAATAAAAGCGAAAGCTGACAGCTTTAATATGGCTCGAGTTGTTTTGTGAAAGTAACTTTTATTGTTAAGGGGAATTCATGAATGTATTTTTAGCAGCAAAGGAATTTCTTGAAGAGTCAGCTAAGCAATCCCCACTCTTTCCTCTCAACACACTCCTTTTAAGAGCAATTGTCTTAGTTCTTTATTTGGAGAAATGACTGCTTGAATACGGTTTATAGGTCATTCTGCATCTGCCTTGTGAACATGTGTTTTAATATGTTTAGACATGCACCTTTCTATCTCAACAGTGTTGGCAAGTCATGAGAAAAGAGCTGGGTTACATTTACCAGTCAGAACCCAAATTAACTGCATTAAGCAAATGGCCAAATAAAATTGTCACAGTTCTACTTTCCGTCAATGAATGTCACTGAAAGGAAGAATAGTGAGCTAAATGTTAACTGTAGAAGCAGATTATTTTCTGTGTACAAGAAAGGCCTTTTAAGATAACAAGTCAAGACCACTTCATATCTAAATATCCTGTAGAACACACAGCAGTATAACAAGCACTGAGTCATAGTAAGACTTGGGAAATGTGACAAAAAAAAAGCAATGTAATGAAGAGAACAGTACTAAAACCAGTTGCAAAAACAGGAAGAATAGAATTTGATGAAACTATGAAATATCTGAAGGAACATCTTGTTTCTAATTGTGGCGAAACAGTGAGAAAAGTGATAAGGAGTAAACTGGCTGTGTTCAATGTACCATCTTGAGACCAAATGCTAAGTGATTAAAAGGTACTGAAGATTAAGTAAATAAGTGTTGGATTAAAAAAAATGGTATATTATTTGCTTGAAAGATTTTTTAATGAAAGAAAGCATGAGAAGGTGTGAAACAGTCAGATGTAACAGTCCTCCAGAAGTTGTTTCAGAAGTAATCACTTGCTGAGATATTTAGGCAAGATGTGTTCCGTCAGGAGCCTAAGACACTGCTATGTTTAACAGGGTAGTAGTACTCAGGATACCTGAACAGTTTTGATACAGATTAATCATGCAGCTTCAAAATTAATATGGACTATGATCCTAAGTCTAAAATACAAATTCAAGCCTCATGAGCAAAAATAAAGGCTGCATTTTAAATATACCCTCTAAGTCAAGACTTCTGATTTATATACCTTAAACTATGATATTCAGAAATTAAAAACATGCACAACTTTTAAATGGATTAATGCTTTATTTTCTGCCAGAACTTTACTCATTCAGTTTGTAACAATAGCAGATGAGTTTCAAAACCACTTTCATTAAGAAGTTCAGACCAAATGTCCTGATCCTGTAAACATTTCCATACTTAATGTAGGTCTGCATATCAGTTGTCCCTTTAGATTACCTAATGATCAATCTGTACAAATGTACAGACAGTCAGAAATGCAAGTTCAACTGATGCTAATGGAGGTTGATCTGAGTTGAAATACAAAATATAGCAGCATTCCCTGGGTTTAGTATCACATCTTCATTTTGTCTTGGATCTTCTTTAAGTGCATAACAGTAAAGCAAAGCATCTCTGAATACAGTCATACTAAGAAATGATGTTCCTACACAGAATTTTTAATGTAAAACTGCATGAAAGTTGCAGTTTCCAGCTATATCACATATAGAACCATAGAAGAGTTAGGGTTGGAAAGGACCTTAAGATCATCTAGTTCCAGCCCCCACTGCCAGGAACACCTCCCAGTAAACCGTGCCACCCAAGGCTTTGTCCAGCCTGGCCTTGAACACCGCCAGTGATGGAGCACTCACAGTTTCTCTGGGCAGCCCATTCCAGTGCCTCACCACCCTTACAGTAAAGAATTTCTTCCTCAAATCCAATCTAAACTTCTCCTGTTTAAGTTTGAACCCATATTTTATAGTAAAGTAGATAATTTGGTTTTTGAACTCCCTTTTGCTCTCTTTTCTTTTACAATGGTATAACCAAGTGATGTGGATTGGTTTCTATTATACAAAGACGTGAGAAAGTCTTTTCGGGTCTCAGAATGGATATTGCAAGTACACTGATCTAGTGTGTTGGCTCAGGAAATTTGGTAAAGGCAGTGTTAACAGAATTCACAGCTGAAATTTCCACTAAATTCCTTGTCTGGCAGAAGAAAAAAAAGCTCAGTACCACTGAATCTGAGAGAAGTTGTGTGCCTTTCTTTTTGTCTTACCTTCCTCTACCTTTTGAAAGATCTTGGTTTTGTCTTTGTTACTTTTGAGACATCTCCCTGCAAATCTCTTTTACTGTAGGTACAGCAGGTCCACTGTTAGATTGCCCACACCTTCTCCCATAAGCAGAATAATTTAAGCTTCTTTAGTCTTGAAATACAGAGAAGATTTTACATACCTTATTCTTCTAACTCCTTTTCTAGAACCATCTGATCTGTTAAGATATCTTTTAATATTTGGAGCTTATAGCTAAGCATGCTCAAGTTTTAGAATATCAGTGTTATCTCTGCTGGTAAAAACACTTTCCTCTTTCTTAATATGATTCTGACTATGTGTGTCCATGAAATGAAACTTGCATCACTGCAGATTATCTGCTGAAAGTTCAGTTTTTACAATGATTACATGTCAACATGAGTGGTTTGCTCCAAAATAGCTGGGTTTTTTTCACAGTTCTTGCTCTTTGCTGAGAGAAAGCAGAGAGTGCAGCAAGATTGCATTTTCTGTGTCAAAAGCAAGTTTTTACTTTTAAAAAACAAGATATAATTTCCCCTAAATTTCATTATTCCATGAGTTGCATTCCTTGAGTGTTGGGAGTAAAGTTCAAGATGTTAATATGCTAGTATGATTAGGATGCTTTGATTAATGTGGTCTGTATGGGGCTGAGCTCCTGTTCAAAGTCAAGCAGTCACTAGGTAAATGTCATTGAAGGCTGAATTTGCTGAGGAAGGATTTGTGATCTCTGAATAATCACCTGGCATATTCTGTGCATGATATCCTTAAATAATGACAAAAATTACAGAGAAAATAAATCTCAAAATAAATGTTTTCTGTTTACAGATGCAAAGGATCTACCTCTGAACACATCTCAGTGTGCATCTGGGCAGTCCTGTTGAAACCAATTGATTAATCCAGTCTTATGTCAAAATTCTTATGCAATATTGAATAAATTAAGGCTATGTGTAGAAACCAAATTCTACAAATTATCTCTGAGCAAAAGAAGTAGTACTGACAAGCTGTCAGTGCAACATAAGAAGTAATGTGTGTATTATCATAGAATCGTAGAATAGTTAGGGTTGGAAGGGACCTCAAGATCATCTACTTCCAACCCCCCTGCCATAGGCAAGGACACCTCACACTAAATCATGCCACCCAAGGCTCTGTCCAGCCTGGCCTTGAACACTGCCAGGGATGGAGCACTCACAGTTTCTCTGGGCAGCCCATTCCAGTGCCTCACCACCCTTACAGTAAAGAACTTCTTCCTTATGTCCAGTCTAAACTTTCCCTGTTTAAGTTTGAACCTGCTACCCCTTTTCCTCTCACTACAGTCCCTCATGAAGAGTCCCTCGCCAGCATCCCTATAGGCCCCCTTATATTTATATAAGCCCCCTTATTATACATTTCTTTTTTCAGAAATTACAAAAACCTATATGGCAAGTTACAAAAATTAATTCACAGGGATTGCTTGTAGGTAAAGCCACTCAGTTACAAGGCATTTTCAAGATCTGGTCCAGACTATATTCATCCATCAGCATACTTAAAACAACTTGTCATTATGGTGTATCCTGTATAAATTAACTATCTGTGTATACATCAGATACACAGTCAAATTATATTTTACACTTGAAATATATTAAAAATATTCCCTTTTGTTATAAATTTCTTTGGTGCAATGTTTTTTCTGCTGAAATCTGAGATGATCTCTTTAATTGTGTAGTGTTGTGTTTCAGTAATTCAAGTCACAGTGCAGGTGGTACATGCAGTTTACTGATGTTAGAGATAGTATTTAAACAACTCCATGCTCAGAGGTAGTATATCAAAAGTTTTTAAATTGAGGGTGACAGGTACTGGTGCTGCACTTTCATGTTATCCAACAATGTGGAAGAATTTTGACATACAGCTGGAATGATCAAACTCTACCAGTTTTGCTGTCTTAACTTCATTTGACATGAATTTCAAAGGTATTTGAAAATTAGTAAGTTGTATGCTGTATTTGAAGAGATTGCCTTCTTTGGAGAACTTTTTTATAAAGCCTGATACAAGGGGGGTTATGATGTCAAAACATTGTATAAAGCTGACATGGTTTTTTTTTATGTTTAATTTGTGAGTCAGGCAGAAGATGTAGTTTCTACAGGAGCTGTTACTAATAGTTAAGTACACTGCTACTAATCTGCCTACATTATTTTACAAACATTCTGATGCAGGAAGAGACCGGCCTGAAAATACTAAAGATTACTTCAGATCATCAGTATTTTGTGTATATATAGTAGGTGAAATTAAAACAAAGATAGCATCAGGAAGCCCAGAGTTGTTCGGTGATACAAAGCTGGTTCTAATTGTGCAAGCCTTTGCAAGTGTTGTAGAATATTTACTAGTTTGTTGCTTTTTAACACAAAAGGCAAGGCAAAAATTCCCTGATCTTTTTTATTGTGTTGCTTAATATGGGTGTGTCTCAAAGAGTGTAACTGTAAGAGTAGAGATAAACACTTCTTTATAGGGTAAAAACTATGTAATTTAAAATTTTCTGTGAATACCTGTAATTCTTCAGGATTCTGACAGCTGTGACCCATAGGACTTCATTTACTTTTATAGTTATATGTATGTATGAGTCATATAAAAGAAATTAGGATACTAAAACTTAGAAAAAATAATTTGATTACAAAAAATGCTGTAAAATCTGATGAGTGAAAATTAGTTGCAAGAAGAAATCCTTTGGAAAATGGTTTCCTGTGGTTTGAATTTAAACCTTTTATTTTTTTTATTTAGTTAATATGAAACATTCCCTTACATTTTTATTTACAGTAAGGTCTTTTATGTTAGTGATGCTTTTTTCTGTCTGAGTACTACGTGATTACTGCATAGTGACTCACAAAGGGTACCTTGATATAATAGCATTTCATTGTAATGTGACAAAACAGCAGATGATTATTTGCTGTTTGCTGTGCTTATCCACAGCAATAACAAAGGATTAAATGCTTTCTCGCTCCTGTGTTACAGTTCTCATACTTTCCCTGCTAGCTCACATAGGCAAGAGAGACGTGTTTATACCAAGTATAAAGTTCAGTAGAGACTGTAGGAGGGAGTTGGCTATTAGGAAAGCAATACGTGTCCCATATAAGAAAGAACAGTGCCCTGTGCTATAGTGATTTCTGTTAAACAGAAGTCTATAGGGGGAAGGATGATGGTGTGTGATTGAGACACCTGTTGAGAAAATAGGCAACTATTGACAAGTCTGATTCATGACTGAGTGACTGCTCTGCTAGTCTTCACATGATCCCCACTGAGAGCGAGCCTCGACCGCCTGCTAAACAAGGGCTGTTTGAAGTTTCTTTTTAACATTTCCAAGACGTTAATTCAGCAGGACATCTCCACTGGGGTTCTCAATGTCACCAAATCAGCAGCTGTTGAAATCCATTCACTTCAGCATGAAATGTTTGCATAAGTTTTTTTCTTTTTTTCTTTTATTTGTGACAACAGCAAAGTAAATAAAACCCTAAAGTCCTGCACTAGTCAACTCGTATATGTGTGAGAACAGCTTCTGGTTGCAATTGTAGCTGCTAAGGCAAAACGTTTATTTGTAGAGAGCAATGACAGTCAGAGTAGTTTATTATGATACACAAAAAATACTGATTTTAATAGACAGGTTTGTGACATTTTTCCAGTGTAAACATTCAGTTAAGTTTTGTGTCAGCTGTTGAACTTGTGTGAAAACTGATTTTAAATTGAATTGACTGCTTTTCAATTTGCAAAATATCTTTAAAGTCTAGAAGCAAATGTTTCCTATTTTTTCCAGTTAGCAAATGAAACGCTGTTTCTCGGGTAGGAAAACATTTCTATCTGACTCACATTTCCCTGAGAAAACAGCTTGTATCATAGAATTAGTTTAGTTTGAAGGGGAAGCAGAACAAGGCAAGGCAAGTAAACATATGACAAAGCTTACTTTGATATTTAAATGCTTTTTTTTTCTCTTTTCCTGGCCATCTGAAAAAAGGTGTGGTAAATGCAGTCAACTGTAAGTAGAAACTCTGTATTTTCAGTCAGCTTCATTGTTAAACCCAAGAACTGCTGACCACATAGGAAGATTCCCGGTTTGAGCCATCCCTCCTCTGTTTATTAAATCTGTTAAGACTTAAGTGTATTTTTACAAGTTCATTAATGTATTCCATTCTCTCTGATGTATTTTTTCCCACTATTATCAGATTTCATTATATGAGAGGAATTATCAGATCGACCCATTATACAGCCGAGCAACGTTAAGTCTGATTGGAATTTGGGCTTCCCTCCGTTTACAGGGGGAATATTGTGTAAATCAGACTCTCGGGTTTCAGTGGGAGGCACAGGGCTGCACAGCATCCATTTGTCAAGTTGATTGCACCTCAGTGAGGTTGCATTAGCTTGTCTTTGAACAGAAGTGAAATCCTATGCGAAGCTCCCCTTTCTGTCATTTACACTAACATCCATCCTCTTAAACCAAGGCCTCAGAGAAAAAACAAAGTGATGGCACAATATAATCAGTCACTCAGGTTGTCTGTCATCTGTTTTCTTAAGGAAATGACTTTTAAGTTAGTGGAGCAGAAAATTGAAGAAAATTAGCAGAGGGCTGTTGTAGAAGCAGGAGGAATTTTTAAGAATTGCAGATGTATGTAGAGAAGCTCAGTTGCATCCTACAAACAGCAACGCAGTTGACTCTGGCTTTTACTTTAGTGCTAATGTAGTGCCAGTGTGCCCGATACGTAATAATTCAACTTTTAATGAAACTTTTTTCATAAACTTGAATTGGGTTGTAAACACACAATAAAAAGCTGGTATGCACATTTTCAGCTTTTATATCAGTGGCTGTGTTTTATGATGCTGAATACTCAAGTAATTTGCACTTTCTTCCCTGTGTCAGGAAAGCAGAATATGTATCTCAGAAATGTTGAGCTGGAAAGGCCGTTGTAAACGGCTCTGTGAAGAGGCTTGTAAGTTCTTTTGAAACACAGAGAACTGATTTTTCACTCTAACCTGAGTAGCACCAGTAAATGACATTTCTTGTTTGATGCACAGTGAAACTTGTGCAGCACAGTAGCAACAAAGTTAATGGTGAAATTGAGGATGTCCATTTTGCACAAGGTGAAAAGCACCATGTTTAATATAGTTCTTTTTCTCCTGTCTTCCTGAACTCTTCTTTTACCTACTCTGGAAGTAAGATTTTAATTAGAGATACTTTGGTTTCACTTCAATCAGTGAGAGAATCAGTTTTGTCTTGTGTATCTTAGGGGAATGTTTTTCAGTGTGGTATTTTCCTAAGGGAGGGTTGCGCATGGCTATTTTAAGTTAGAGCAAAATAGCACATTCCTAGTTTAAAATAAAAACTGTGAGCTCTTGCAACAAACTGGTGTGAATTTTGAATTTCTGTAGTTATTTTGGAATGCATTGCCTTCTGAGGGCTGTCCAGACATGGCAAAAGTGATGTGACTAGCATCCATCAATTAAGTTTCTTTCTTTTCTTTCTTTTCTCCCCTTTTCATTCTGCCCAGGGGAAAATTGCATGTGGTCTTTATTTGTTTATATTGTGCAGATATAGTAGTGAAATCTATGGCACAGTAATAGAAATATTACTGATCTTGGGGGAGAAGCATCTTATATTCCTTTTCCCCCACTCTTTTCTGTTAGAAATGCAGACACAAAGCCTCACAATATGAGTCTGGTTATTCAATTGCTGCATCTTAACATGCCTTGGAAACCTTGGATGGAATATGATATGGCAATACAAAATTGCCTAATTTATACCAATGTACTAGCACATTGTCACTTGGAAAGAGAAAAGAAGTGTAGAAAAGAGATTGCTATTTTAAATGCTATGCAAAGCGTCTTTTTGTAATTTTTATGCACCACTGTCATTTGCAGCTAGTTTAATTTTTCAGTTAGTAAGTATTAGATTTTTCATGCGTCTCTCTCGAGGTAAACTTAAATTAGCTTCACAATCTTGAGTACACTTAGAGTTGGATAGCTTTGAGCAATAGAGACATTATATACACTGAAGTCATTTAAGATCTGCAGGATCAAAGCATAAGTGAATCCATCCTTCTCCTCAAAAATAAAAGATTTCAGAAGGAAATTATTTTTAAACACAGCATGTAAAATTGTATAAAAAGTTGCAGATTATAGAAATATCAGGTACACTCTTTGTGCAACTCATGTTTCATTAAGATATGTATTACTCAAGGTTGTGCTATAAAGATGACAATGGCTGCATTTTACACTTCTTTTTCCTTTTATAACCCAATGTTAACATTTAGGAATTTGGGAACTTGAGAGCCCTAGTAGATCAATCTTGATTAGTTTATTTTTCTTTGTAAAGATTTTGATAGCCTGGTAATGCTTTTGTTTGAAAGAGTATTCTTTACTTCCTCTTGTGTGGGATGAAATATTGTTACATGCAGCTCTTCCTCTGAAATAGTGAAAAACAATTTAGGTAACTGAATCTTTGATGAGGAGACCTTAGATTGAAAAGTCTGGCATTTAATTGCCCTTGTACTCATAATTCTGCTACATTTAACCTCAAAGGCGATTTAAAAAGTTACATCTTAATTGCATAGTCTCATTCAATCATTAGTGCTTTGCCTTAGAGAGATTTATTGCAACTTTATTTCCCTGAACCATCAATAAAGATGATGCTGAATTTTGTATTAGCCAAGTGTCCTTTTGAGATTAATGTGGTAATATATATTTTATGCACCTTTTTCCGCTTTAATATTTGTGCTATAGATTGGGGTTATAGGTATAGAAGAACTGCTGAAGTAGTTTAGAGAATGCTGTATATATTTCCACAAGGGATGATGCTGGATATTTATTTGAAAATATGTATCTGCAAGAAGAAAGAATTGCAGGGCATTCTCTAATGTGCTTCTCTCTAGCTATTTTTGCAGCTTATTCTCTAGCTATTTTTACATCTTACTTTTTACACAGGGTTTTCCCCCTTTGAAAATAATAGTTGGACTCCCATTGTGAGGAAAGCACTGTGATCATATGGGCTAGGTGATGGGGATATAGTCAAAAGGGTGCTGTGCCAGAGTTGCCACCGTTAGCGTTGAGCAAATCACCATCAATTTGACTTCTCTCTCACAGCAGTCTTTTGGAGGTTCCTACACTCTTAAAAATTTTAAGGGTTACAGCTGCTAAGGTTATGAAATACCAAAACTCCCTTGTGTCAGTGCAAGATCAAGGTAGAGTTCATCATGAGCATATTTCCTGTTGTGTTCTCTAATTCATTTGGATAGCTATCTAAATATGGCAGCTAGAAAGCATTGAGACCCTTTATGCTACTCTGTGTAACTGCTGTAATTTAAAAATTCACAGCTTTTCCATTCCATTCCTATCCAAATTCTCAGATTAGAACTGGCAGCTACTGGAGTCAACTGTACAAGCATTTCTGCTTGCACAAAGCTCAGGGAGTTTGCCATGGATGAGGCTGGTTTGATGAATACTTCAAGCCAGGTGTGCTGACACCAATGCCAAAAGCATCGTCCTGCCTTTCCCACACTCCTGGCTTCTCATTCCCGATGCTTTCCTTTGAGCTCTTGCAGCTGTTTATCCTGCAAGCAGTAAGGGAGACAAGGCTGGGGGAAGACACGGCTGCTTCCTTCACACATACATACCACTGGCACAACCAGCAAAAGTGCTGGTTTGGCTGCAGATTCTGGAGCCAGCCAAATGGGGTATATAGGCAAGCCAGAAGACTCTCCATAGCCTTGCAAAAATAGGGAATCACCCATATTTGGGTGAAATAGCATGGAACTTGGTGAATGTTGCATCCTTTCTATATCCTTTTTGGAATAGGTAAGCTTACACTAGCAGCAGTTCAAACAGGAGCCTCCAACCTAATCCCAGGAACATTTTACCTCCTGAAGAAAAGCATATGTGGGGACAGGCACTTGAACTAGGTGGAAGGAGGATATGACTGGATATTAATCTTTATGGAAGTTGGATATACCTGGAAGAGAAGAACAAAAGCAAATGAATGCAAAGCAGATGAAGCAGGAGGAAAAGCATTGCAAAAGACTCAAAGGAAGAAAAGAAAGTGAAATTAAAAGAATTAGATAAGCATTGGAACAGTCCCACAAAGGTCTGATTTCTGGCTGAAAGGACTCCAAGAGGGGTGGCAGAGATATTTTGCTGTTGTGTGAATCTCTTGCATTCAAGGAAACAGGAGTGAAGTTTAAGGCAGGTGACTTTGGAGGTGTTTTTTTAACTAGATATGCCTAAAAGATGCTTGACTTTATAATTTCCTCTTCAGAATAGAAACTGCCCTCAGGGCCTCAAACTTTGGCTAATCAGTTAGGTCAAAAAGGTAATAATAATTTAGGAGACTATGAATTAGAAGTGTACCCTGGGGAAAGCTTGACCCAATGCAGAAGTAGAAAATAACTATACAAAACTCTGTAATGAGATCCTCTGAAGCTGAATGGGAAAATGAGGGCTCATACAAATATGCTCACCATCTAATACGAAACATAACTCCAGAAGTATGTATTTTTATTCCCTGTTACAAGAGTGAAACCACAGTGGAGTTACTGTAACACTGTGGCTGAACTAATCCCATCACAAGATCAGATCTTGGTAATAAATAGTTCCAGGTGTGATCCAAGGATTAGAATGTTTAGATTTGTTTAAACTGAAAGGTGCGGAGTTTTTTTCAGTCTTTCCCCTGACAAGGGAGGGTTGTATGAGGTGTGTAACTCCTGTCTCTCAAAACTACTTATTGCATATCTCTTTTTGCTGGTATATCTATCTCAAATACTTTACCAAGAAAGCTGATACCATTGTGCTTACGTTACAGATAGGGAAAGGAGGGATAAGGACGATCAGCATCCTGCTAAAAGTCAGCCACCAGGCCAGTAGCAAACCTGGTCCAGTGCTCTGCTTACTGTGCTCTGCTGCTTTCCAGGACATCCTTACAACTTGCCACTTTCTTCGTCTTTGGGTTTGTGATGGGACTGGTTTCGAAAAGATATGCTCTTTTGAATGTGCCCATTTTATGAGTGGCATTAGACAGGAATAGAATGAGCATATATTTAAAGATTGTACCATGTTGCACATATATAAAGGACCATACTAGGGCTGCATAGGCAATCACTGGGGTTGCCAGTGCCTCCATTTTTTTCAGTCTTTGGCTTTATAATTTTAAGGATTATGTCTAATCAAGTGCTTGAAGTTCTGTGAAATAGAGCTTACCTCAGTTCTCAATTCCTTTCCACAGGCTGTGGCTGTATTGGCAGCAGATAGTTATCTCAGCCATGTAATTTGGATAAGTTTGTACCTCAAAAAGGAGCTGCCCAGAGGTGGCTTAGAGGGCACACAGAGTATTTATATCTGGTTTTGTGTCGTAGTTCCTGTTCAGAATTTATACAATGGTATCAAAGCACCAGGTAGGTGGTGACTTCCACTCATAACCCAGGATTTTCCACGTGTGCATCCCTTTTGTGAGCAGTAACAAAACAGTTTATGGCCTGGAGCACTTGACTTTTCTCCTTAATCTGTCTGTCCAGAGAGATCAGAATGGAAAGAGAAAGCATAGCAAAAGAGAAAGAGCATGGAGAAGACTGTTCTTTTGCACCTACAGTGGCGTTTATGGGATCTGTGCAAAGAAAATAATCACCAGTGGTACCAACTACAGGGCCTTTGACTACGCTTTGCTTTAGTTTGCGTGCTGAGCAGAGGGTCGGAGCCAGGGCTGAAGTGTCATGGGACATCCTTTGAAATGCATCTACATTTCTTGAATAACTCATGAAGCTTTTGAACCCCTTTTCCCCAAACCTACATAGACAATTGTGTTGCAGAAGAGAGTTTGCAAAACTCCATAAGGAAAGTGGATTACTTCTTCAGCCTTTATGTAGTCATTTTAAGGCAGATTTTATTATTCTCTACTTTCAGCGGATGACAAAGCTGACAATTTACTTTTTGCAGGGTTAATACTCTGTGGTGATTTACTTTTTATCTCTTTATTAGGGTTTTCCTGCCTTATTTGCATTGTAATAGCAATAATGATATTTTGCATACAGTCATATTGCCTTTGATTGGGAACGACACCAAGATAACTGAGTGCTTCATGATTCAGTTATTTGTGTTCTTTGCAAGAATAATTAAAAGATCATGCCAAAATCTTATCAGAGCATGAAAATTTAGCATGCCAAAAGTGAAGCTATTTAAGTGGCATACCAATGGTTTATCTGCTGACAAGATTCACTTTTAGGAACTCTCTCTTTGCCGTTTCTCTATTGTTAGTTAGAACTGCAGAAAATGTAGCTACAAAAAAAGCATTTCAAGGAAGAGAAAATAGATTTCCAAATGATTTGTGATTGTAGATGATTCAGTTTTTTAAAAAAGTCATCAGAGAAACTGATTTTTCAGAACTGAGCAAATATTTTCAGAAAAATCAGTCCCTGGGCAGGTATTTGAAAGTCAACCAGCACTGACACAGCTCTTCATGCTGATCCTCTCCTACATCTTCACCATAAAGTTTTTGGAATCTAGTTGCTCATTTGTAACAAACCTTCAGGTTTTAGCTTGCTTCAGAATTATTGCAGCTGAATAGGAAAAACTGGTGATTAAGTTATTCTGGATAATTAAACAATACAAGACATTGCAAAATGACATACATGCATCTATTTCATACATGCTTTATGAAATAGATCCTTTATTTACCATTAGATCTTCTTAAGCCACCAATATCTACCTTGTTTTTTTTTTTTCATATTTTCTCTATAAGGTTAATTAATTCATTCATAGTCAATAGATTTAAGTGTCTCCAGTAAAACTCACTTTTGCATGGTGTATATACCTTCCCCTTCAAATTTAATCCACGGTTTTTCTTGAAGAATTCTTTGTATGCTTTTAAGCACTGGTCTGTTGCAGGAGGGACTTAAAGGGATTTATCTGTTGATGCTTGAAGGAAAAATAATTTACTAAAGTACTATTCAGATCTGCAGGGCATGTTTAACATTTGAAATGCATCACTAACACTAAGTCAGTTTGGGTGTCTCACCAAGTAACTGGTCCCAGAAAGAATATTGGCGGTAACCAGCAAAGTGCTGATCTTCAACATTTTTAGTGCTTTGCAGAACTGATTTCTCAGTCCCAAATCAATTGTCTATATCACACAAGTACTGCATGCTATTATAGTCGGAAGCCTCTGTTTGAGAGTAATCCAAGAAAGAATACCAGTATTTTGTTTCCAAGTTCTTCTTGCGAAATATTTGGCTTCAAGGCATTGCTAATCTTCATAAGGTTCTTTGAAAGTATTTCTTTAGAAAAAGATGTATTTTTTTCTATGTGCATAGCTCATTTTTAAACCAAATCTAGCTAAAAATTGCTACATAAGCTGTTTTTTTTCAAGAGAGCCAATAGCCATATTTTTGTCTCCCAACAGAAGGAATACATTTATAATTTTAAAATATATGTATTTGAGTAGTCATATAAAATCAGCAACATAAAGGTGCCATATTGAATTCATTAAGATTTCTCTCTCATATGTAATCCCAACTATCTAGATCCTTATAATTTTACTGGCAGAGGGAGCAAGTATATGGTTTGACATATGTATGAATATCTAAATGGTAACACACTTCCAAGCTCATGCTTTGATTTGGTTTCTACCTTCAGTATTAGCTAAGAAGTCCTTACTGATGATGCCATCTCCAGGCAATGTTTTGCAGGTAGATTTTGCCGGTCTCATTATCGCCCCTCCAAAGCTGAGAGATGGAATGTCCTTTGGTCCCTGGTTCCCTTGGCTGTTCAATGCGCAGCTTTCTTGCTGCTCTTTGTTCACTAGAGCATGACTGCAGGCAAAGTGAGACAGCACATTTGCCAGGCTGTGGAGCTGCCAGGCCTTAGAGAGCTGTGATTCCCATGGCTATTGCTGTCCCGAAGAACAGAGGGCTCTAAGAAAACTAAAGGCAGAGAACAGGTCACTGATTCAGTCTTCTTCTTTGATATAAATATTAGGATGCAGAATTTAAGTTTCACCTCAGAAGCATAAATTAGTACCATTTTTGTTTGACATAGTGACATCTCACATTGCTAAAGAGAGCCCTTGATGGCTACTGGGTATTAGTAGGGGGAAGTATTTCACTTGCAGATCACCTGCAAGAATCTGTCCCAGGGCATGGGTGATTGACAGCTCTTCAAACGTGATGTCTCTAGGAGGCCCCTGTGAAGGAAGCTGCACATTTAGGTCTGAGGAGGCAGCTGTCAGCGCTGCAGATCCACACTGCCATAATTAGTAATCTCTGCTGGCAGTGCTGGAGCAGGAACTGACTGCTGGAGCAAACCCAGCCTCAGGGTGGTGGGTGAGGACCTTGGTGGGACATGGGGGCTTTTGTACCCCATGCCAGCTCTCTCCTGGGGTAAGGTCATGCAGGTTAAGCAAGAGCCTCTTCTGAACTGTTTTGTGCAGGCTATTCCTGCTAAGCATAAGCATTACAGTGTGGTGTAGTCCTGGAGAAAGCAAATGCTAAAAGAAGGGGCTTAATGGTCTTTGTTATTTCTGCCTCAGATTCCTTCTCATAACCTGCATTTCACCAGTCTTTTCTTTTGCCACTTCAGCTCCTTGCTGCACTTTCCCATGAAAACTTTTTTTCCCTTGTAAATGATGTGAAGCAAATCCCTAATACTATCTACCTTTAGTGCTGACGCAAGAAAATTAGAAGAGGTATATTACAGTTCTGTTCAGTATTCTTTCCAGAGAAAACTGCTGGATCGGTCAATTTACTTGGCACTGTGCACTGCTTTAATCTTAACTTGAGGCCTGCTATAGATATACAGCAGCTGGTTCTAATGTCTTCATGCATGGTTGCAAGCAAGACAGTTAATTTCTGTTTGTTGAGAGGTAGGAATCAAGCAAATTTTTCTCTGTTGAATGAAAACCTTGTGGGGCTAGTAACAGGTGAATAAGCAATACTGGGTAAGAAAACAACCTGGAATTACCGCCTAAACTTTGAAGGACTGGATTCTGCAACAGAGAAGTCATGGTTTCATCTCATTTATAATGGCAGTAGTTTAACCCCAAATTAGAAAAATTAAAAAGAAAACTGGCTTGACAGGTCTTGTTTGGGAGAAGACGTCACCAGTGAAGAAGCACCTAGCTTCAAGTCCGCTTTGAGCAGTGCTGTAAGCTGCTTAACTGAGGTGGTCACTGTATTCCTAAACATACATGCAGGCTACAAAAGCTAAACAAATTGCTCCTCCTGACACATCGAGGTCTGCTCAGGCTCCTAATGACCTCTCAGATTATGTCCTTCAAGCTTGTTGCTATATGTCCATGGAGGTAGCACTGTCTATGTAGAGTGTTTGCCACAACTGACCGAAGTTCCTGACACATTCTGTGGAATCCTCAAAGTCTGGGACTAAATTAATTTCATCTTTTGACTTTAAACAGGTCTTCAGAGTTATAGCTAGTCAAAGAGTTAACTAAAGGTGCTAATAAAGCCTACAGTGTTCTGACTGGAACACGATGCAAGTGCTATGGGTCTGTACCTCACCCTATAAACAATTAGGCTCCTATCATATTAATGGTAGCTTAATTTCAAATACAGGTTATTGTTGTGCCTTAAAATTACCTAAGTGTTCATATATTTAGGAAATTTAATTTTAGGTTAAAATAGACAACTAACTTAAGAGTAGAAAATGAAATCCATGCCTTTTCTCTCCCAGATGACCACCTATAGAGTCAGACAGCTGTATCTTCTCTCACTGTGAATCTTATGCTGTTGCCTGCACAGTGCTGCATCCTTAAAAGGAGGAGCAGAGCACACCCACAGATGAGGCTGTGATGTGGGCAAGGTGAGAGAGAGAAATAATCTGAGGGGATAAAATTCCACCACCACCCCCACCCCCCCCAGTTTACTCTAATTCATTGCTGTTGTTGTTGTTCCTGTGCCCATATTCATAAAATGGTAGAATCATCATAGAGTCAGAGAACGGTTTGGGTTGGAAGGGACCTTAAAGATCATCTAGTTCTAACCCCTTGCCATGGACAGGGACACCTTCCACTATTATCTTGGTATTCAGAGTAGACAGCATGTTTCGAAGCACCACACCATTTTATTACCAGACTTTCTTCATCTCTACAGCCCTGCTTCTTTCATCTTTCATAGACTTTTATAAGAAGTGGAAAAATCTCAGTTTAGGGGGGATGCTGAATCAGCCCTTCTTCCTCTGTAGTTGGTATTACTGTCAAAGTCTCTGTATTGTCGAACCATCAACTGAGAGAAGTTGCATTTCAGAAACCTTTTACCGAAGAATTGATAAAAAGCTATAAAAATTTATGAACTAGACAGAATAGAGACTAAACAGAATTAATCCTGTGTCATTTCCACAGAATGTATCCCCATTGTTAATTAAAGAGACCACTAAGATGCAAACTTTAGTCCATTTCCTCTCAAGCTTGACTTCTTCAAGTACTTTCCTGTAAATTCTTGTGTTTACCTAAGCCCCTAGGTGAAAAGCCACCTTCCCCTCCCCTATGCCCAGTGGAGCTAATGAGCCATACCACTTCTCCTCCCAAAACTCCCAGCTCAGCAGAACTTAATCCACTTTCTTTGCCCAGTTCTAACACATGCCACCACATTAAGCCAGGAGAATGAACCTCCTCCCCTTTTATGCTCACTGGAGGATTGACTGACAGACAGGTAGTAAGTACTTCTTTGTATGTTGTCAGTCATTATCTAGTTTGACACTAAAACTAAATCAACTTAATTGCTACCTGCTGCCAAAAGAGGTGGTCTCATCTATTTTCTGCCACCTTACTCCCAACTTCACGGTCACTCTGGCTCCTTTGCACCATCACCTGCCCCTGCAGGGACTCAGTTCAGAGAAATGAACCCTATGAAAACATGGGAATAGATTTATAGCTCCCCTTAGGCATCAGCAGGTGCACATGGTGGTGGAAGATTGGAGGCAGGAGGGTGTTCCTAGCATGAGAGGGGATAGATTGGACAGGTAATATTAGAGGTGGCACAGTGTTAGATAAGCCCAGCCATCCTGCCAAACTAGCATAGGTATTCTCTAGAGAATAGCATAATTGCACTATTCCACAATCTACCTGTGGTTCTTGTGAGTCAGCCTGTATAACTGAATTAACTTTCCCAGTGAATAGTGTTTCTAGTGTAGTTCATTGGGCATGGTTGCACAGATCATCTGCTAACGGTGGCGCTAACATGTACATCTGCCATGCCACCCTTTGCCTTGGTGAATCTCTTCAGGCTTGTATGATGAATGAGATAGATAAGAAAACTGACCAGCATTAAAAATAATTTCATTTTTCCTGGCAAGCTAATTGTAGGCCAGTCACTAATATGTTCTGATAGATAGTTGCAGCAGCATAATTAATGGGGCATCCACAAGGGCTGTAATGGTGATGGGGGAGTAGTGAAAAGGAGAGAACTGCTTAAGTAGATATTGGCACCAAAAAAAAAATACCTGGATAACCACTGCTGTAGTACAGGTTTAGCAAAGGCTTTCCTTCATCTAAAGTGTAAAGGACATTTACTTCTGAAGCAGATGGTCTGAGTTAAACCATACTGCCAACATACTATACTGTCAATCCTTGTGACAATCTCAAAGATTAACAGGGTAATGCAATTTGCTTCTTGTTGTCAGTCAAAGTGGGTGAAAATCTGAGCCCTGAGTACAGGGTAAGATAAAGCAGCTGTCTGACCAAAACTGGTAATAAGTTAGTCCTAAAAGGAGCTTTTAGGACTAGATAGCATATTCTGGGCTGGTTGTTCACACAAGATGAATGGAGAAGGAGGGGACTGGGGACAACAGGGGAGTTTCTCAGGTATCACATCACCTACTTGGAAGCATGCTCACCTTACTGAAACTGTTAGCCTAGAGCAGACACACTGTGTAGATGACAGGACAGATCTGAACCTGCAAAACATTGTAACTGTATACATATACCTTTGTTAGCATCTGAAGGAGTTACACTTATATCAGCATCTTCGAATAACAGTTCCGTGTTGTCTGCTGGTATTTTTCAGCATTGCACGAAGAGTTGTGGAGACAATATACTCTCAGATTCTCAGCAGGGGGTTGTTGAAATGAGAGTGACAGCAGGATTAGTCCTACAGCATAATAATGGTATTTGCAAAAGTCTTTGAAGCATTTGGACATGTAATATTTTGTTGCTGCATGTAAAGTTCTCCAATGTCTTTCAGAGCACTTAAAAATCTTGCCATATGCTCTAACCTTCTTTTTGGGTGGCCGTGGGTTATGTGCAAACCTTCAGGATGATTGCTAGAACTGTTGTGAGCATATTGGATGCTTGCATGATTCAGGGTGCAACTTGAAATGTGCTCAGCATCCCACACTGACTGCAGCCCATTGAGCTTGGGTGCTCTCAACACCTCACCACAGCAGGCTCTTAACAAGTGGACTGCATTATGTTAGCTCCTTGGAAGGAAATCAAGTATTACTCTTAAAATTGTCTGTTGTTTTCTTTCTGACCAAATTTGTATAGGTTGACAAACTTCCTCTCAAGTAATTCCTTAGTGCTACTTTGCTCTGTAGCGTGTGGAGGAAGGCTGTCATGCAGAGCAGCCTGTGAGTCAGAGCTGTAGGGCACATCACTGGCATGTCAGGTTCTTACACAGAGGCTAAAACCAGTTTGTGTCAATGCTTCCCATTAGCTGTCCTGATTTTCAGGTGGAAACTTGACTGTCACTTCAACTTAACAGCATCATTTCCTACCATACGATGAGCAGGTTTTGTTTCCCAAAATATACCATGTGTAAAGACTTTAGAACCAGACTTAAAATGTTGGTTTGTTTGTAAATGAAAGCTCGTATTTCATGCTCATTCTTTCTTATGACCCTTCAAATCAGAGGCAGAGCTTTTCTTGTTCTCCCTAGTTAAAAACCCTATTCATTTAATCCTAATCGTGGGTAACCTTTCAGTTAGAACAGGATCATTTGAAGTACATTTAAAGTATGCTTACAAAGTATAGCTGCATACTGTATAGCATGTTAAAAACTTTGAGTATTTCACGTGTAAATATGCTTCATTACTGAAAGTTTATGTACTGTGAGATCTAGTCTTTATTTCAGGACTTCATTTTACTTCAAGCTCTCTATTAATAAATTTGAGGTATACATCTCCAATTTACAGGTCAGCCACCTTCTATCTAAAAAATATGTTTAGCTTGTTTCCTCTGAGAAATTCTGAATTTCTAATTATGAAAGGGAGCTGTTTATCATTGTTTGAGGTGTTTGTTTGACAAGCAGTCATGCAGAAATAGTGCTATGTGTAGGCTCCCAGTATAAATAGAAGCAATCATGATCCAAACTGTGGATAAGTAATTAGAATAATAAGTAGAAATAAAGAAGCTTTGTCAGCTTGCATTCCTTCTTCTGAAGCAGCTAAGGGCAAGTGTAGAAACTGATTCTTATCTTTAGTTTTTCCCTCCAAAATAAGGATAAAATTGGATTTATGAATAAGAGCTTATCATATGAATTTAGGTTTATGGAGGAAGTACTCTAGTCTGTGAAAAATACGTTGCCTAAGGCAGATTTGCTTCTAAAGAGAAAAATGCAATAAAGCTTAGGGCTATACTGAAACTGAACTGCGCTATATTTCAGTAGTTCAGTAATTCCTGAATTGTTACATTCAGATTTTCAGCCACCGTGACTCTGTTGATTAAAAAAATCCTCTGATAAATACCAAGGACTAGTGAAGTGTCTAACATTTCCTTCTGTCTGAACCTTTCGAAGGAAGAGAGAGATAACAATGTACACTTATAGAAAATTAATAGTGATATGAAGCTCTTATATGTATTTCAGAAAAATGATTGAGACTAGTGACAATGGAAATAGCTTCCTTGAAAAGTCACCATCATGCCTATGCTATAGCACATATCTGACTAAGAAAGCTATGAAAAGTTGGTCTTTTTTCAGATGTTTTCCACTCTTTGAACTATGATCTAGAGGATGAGGTCAAAGAAGACTGCACATCATGTGTGGCCTGTACAGTCCCTACCATGACTTAATCAGCATTAAATTATAGCAGAACGAGCCTGTCTCCTGATTCATTGTTGTATAATCTACTGAACACAACAGTCTGTGGAGTATTCTTTGCTACAGGTTTGTAAATGTTCTGGAACTAAAAAGTAAGCAGATGAAACACATTTTTTTTCTGGTACTGACAGTTCTTGTTTGTAGACTAGCTGTATAAATAACTCCAGGGCATCTGACATCCTATTCATATAAAATGTGTTGGCAATATTTGGCATGTACAGGTTCCATTTCACCAACCTTCTTTTTGGCTCTTTTTTTTTTTTTTTCTGTGGGAGTATTTCTATCTTTTTAATCATTTTGGAATTTGGAAATTTATTCATATCTCCTTAAGCTTATAACAGTTTAAGGAACACATAATCCCTTTTAGACAGCAGCTTTTACAACTCTTGGTGTGTGCCTCTGAATCAGCATCAAACATTGGCATCTCCATTTCCTCCTTCATCAGAAGTAGTGAAATTTCATCAGAACTAGTGAGAAAAAATATTTCAAGAGAACATAAGGAAATGGTACTTCTTTCCTCACCCCCCCCCCCCAACAAGCGAAAAAGAAAACATATTTAATGGAAGAACACAACATGACTTTTCAAATCCATCCTGTGTACTTCCTTCAAACCTACCAAGGAATTTAAAATTTCTCACGAGGATGGACACTCATTTTGAGGTTAACAGATAATAATGAGAATTGAATGTGACTTGTCATAAGACAGAGCTCCTTTGCCTGAATACCAGTGACATGATTTGGCATTTTTCTCATGTGTGAAAACCTTGGATTCAGGATATCCTGTTTATCAGGTCTGGAAAAGAGCAAAATTCAGAATAATGTCATTTTCAATCTTATTGACAGTTTAATGAGATGCGCTATCACCTGCTTGCTCCGGTTTTCTGTTCCATTTGATATAACTACTACCAAAAATATTTGGGCTCACTATCTCAAAAGTCCCTTCTGAGCTTCCAAGCTCCTGAGGCAGGTATATACTCTGGCTATCTCCTAGCCTCATGCAGGGACAAGAAGCAGGTGCCCAGAAGGCCTCCTTTCCGACTTCTCTCCAGACGGACTTTTCCCCAGACATAATCCAAGTGCATGGGTTGCAGGAGGCATTGCAGCAAGGCTGCTGGAGCAAGCAAAAAAGTACCTGGTCCTGAGGCACCTCAGGAACTGCTCTGATGCAGACCCTAGGAGTCATCACTGAGGTGAATAAAATATGCTGGATATAGCCCTGAAGAGCACTGAAAGCCTGTGGACCATGGCTGTTTTCTTCTCAGGTAATTCCTGTGTGTCCAAATCTTCCTCCTCCAAACTTCAAATCCCATTGTTCAACATGCTGAATTCAGCAAGAAATAATTCAAGGAAATGCTTCAGGCAATGGAATGCAGAAATTAGGAAAGTCTAAATGTTTCTGCTTGTAATGGGATCCCAGTATCACTTAAGTTCATGGACTACCCAATCCTTTTTATTTCTTAAACTGGGTATTTATAAGATAGATGGAAAACCCACAGTGGTTCAGCTTCCAGGAGCTTAGCGGGAAGAGCCTATTATACTGTAGGTAGGTATAACCCTAATCTCTCTTCCTAGCCTCCCTGGCTGGAATAACAGCTGAGAAGAGGTCATTTTACATAAAATAATAACTTCGGGGGATTCATGGCTTTGCTCTTCCCAGATTATGAGCCCAGACACGAAAGTCTGACCAAAGCAGTGGAGCCTTCAGAAAACCTTTCCAGAGGAAGGGCTGTATGTCTAAGCTGTTTTCCCATCCTGACTCAGAGAATGGTTTTTATGGGATCATATATCAACAAATAAACTTTTAGCTAAGCTATGGGAACAAACCCAAGTGGTTTTGGCCAGTAATAACATCACAGTTGAATGAGGATCATGCAGAAACCTAAATTTTCAGAATTTAATTTTTTCTTGTATTGCAAATACTCTATATGGAATTAATAGGTGACATTCTACCTCAGTTTTATTTTAACTCTATTTTTTAATTAAATTTTTCATCAAAGCCACAGCATTTCTCAAGGTTGAAATCCGTATTCTCTGATAACTTAATTCCATTTCTGGATGCAACAGACCTAGATTCTTTCTAAGCTAAATGGAAACAGAGTACAGGGTATTTAATATCCTGTCACTGAGACAGGGCAGGCTGCTACTATACAGTGAGTAGTATTTAAATACATGTGTTTTGAGAATTAAAATGAGCTGGTAAACTAATAAAAGAGTAAGATGTAAGGACAGTCGTTGTTTTTACATCTAAGTAAGGCCACCCTGAATAATTTCAAGCAGTTTGAATGTTTAGAATAATCTTTTTTAGGGTAATCTGTCCAACTAACTCTTCATAACATTAATACTTTGAAATAATTGATTTTCAAATACTGCAGCAAACAGACCGTGAAGTTTAAGACTGAAAAGCAATAAAGAGAAATCGGTTTAATATGAAAACCTATTTTTAAAAAAAGCAGTACAAGTTCAGTGAAGCATAGCTCATGTTTTAAGGAAGCCTTTGTCTTGTGTGGAAAGTGTACTATCATTTCTTATACAGATATATTTTATTTTGTTGAAAGAAACACAGTACTGTTTAGAGGAGGTGGGCATTCATAGCTCTGTTAGTTATAACAATCTACAGTCTCAGGCTGTTGACTTCAGGATATACAGCTGTTTAAAATTCTATATATTGTATAGCCAGATGAGATAAACACCCACTTTTGGGCTAGAGCAGAGCTGATGATAGTACTCTGACCACTTGCTTTCATAATTTGAATTCAGTACCCACTGAATTCAGTATCACTCCATTGTTGCCCAATAGTATACTGGATCTGGCTGGGATGGACTTAATTTGCTTCATAGCAGCCTGTATGAGGCTGGAATTTAGATTTGTGACAAAACCAGTGTTGATAACACACCACTCTTTAAACTGCTGGTGAATAGTACAAGCACAAGGTCAAGGTGTTTTCTGTGTCTTACTCTACCCCAGTGCAAACAGGCTAGGGTGGGAAAGAGGTTGGGAGAGGACACAGCTGAAGCAGCTGACCCTAACTGGCCAAGGAGATATTCCATGCCATATAACATTATGTTCAACAATAAAACATGGGGGGGAAGGGGGAGGAGGAAGGGGGAAGGGTTTTCCAAGGTAGCCATCACTTGCAGAGTGACTGAGCATTGGTCTGCTGGTGGGAAGTGGTGAGTGCCTTTGTATCGCTTGGGTTTACCTCCTTTTTCCTCACTTATTAAACTGACTTTATCAACCCATGAGTTTTGTCATTTTTGCCATGCCAGTTCTCTCCCCCATCTTGCTGGGGGCAGGGGGGAGAGTGAGTGAGGAGCTGGATGGAGGCTTAGCTGGCACCCAGAGCCAACTCACCACAAGTAAACAAGATATCTTTGGATGCCTTCAAACATTTCAGTTCAACAGAATAAGGTATTTTTCATTAAGAAGATGCATAGTACTGAAAGCTCCAGGCTTCATGTTTGATGGTTTATATTGCTGGCAATATTCAACTTTAGTCTCACATCATAACAAAAAGTGTCAGGTATCTCTTTTTTGTTTCTTTTCTTCTTTATTAACTCTGTTAATAAACACAGTTCAAGGCTTTGATCTCATATGTATCCTTCAGCCTAATCTGCCAAAGCATGAGATGGCCATTGATTTTGAGCATGCCATGTACTAGACTCAGAAACCAGGGTTCATGTACCTATTCTGCACAGAAATCACGTAGCTTGACCTGCAGTGTCTTCTTGGCGCATATATATATTTCCATTTCAATCCTATCATTGGTTTACATGAAACTGAAGACTAGGGAAAAGATGTTACCTTTTCTTTTATTCTTATTATATATTCAGCATTTCCTGAGTTATCCTGAGAAATCTGTTCCAGTATATGATAAACTCTATTGCTCTTTCTCTACACTATACAGAAATAAACACATGTATATTTGTATATATAAAACACAGTTTCAGTTTTCAGCCTTGGGTTATATGCAGTATGTTCATTGAAGCTCTGGAAGCAAGCATAAAATCATCCCTTAATAGTGTTTGCTGATAGTGTAAAGACCAGCAGAGTGTTCCATAGTGATAAGTTGTAGAACTTAGAACAATATGGTAAACCCAGCTGATTCAACAAAGTACATCCTGACACAGCTAACTGCATGATTATTCATCAAGGAGCAAGGGATCAAAGCCATACTGATGGAACAAAGAATTTTAGCCAAAAAGTAAGTAACTGATCAGGGGTCATATAAGATGGGCATCTGCGTAAGAATTCCCATAAGACTACTTGACCACACATGTAATAGGTAATAGTATTTATGAGTTACAAGGTGTATCCTTGTATATGGCATTGGTCAAGCTGATGCTGGAAGAATTCATCTAGTCCTGCTGAATAGCATTTTTAAAGGGATATGGAAATACTGAGGTAAGTTCAGAAAACAGCCACAAAAGAAGTATTTTCTGGAGGAAGTGGGGAAAAGTCCCTTCTGTTGGGAGACTTGAAAGCTCATTTGATGTAATGTCTAAAGGAAAAAAACTGGGAGCTGACTTGAGTCTGTCAAAGTACTCACAAAATAAAAATTATTGTTGCCTAAGGGACTCTTTATTTTATCTGAGGAGGACATAATAAGAACCAATAACAAAATTTTGAAGGGATGCAGATTTAGATGACAAAGAATAAGTTCTGACCAGAAAAATGTTTATTCATGGGAACTGACTCCTAAATGTCTCTAACACTTTGTGGAGCAGGGTAGGGTTTCTTTGGTAACACAAGGACAGCACTATTACAATAGGACATAAGGGAGGACAGACTATACCAACTCAGACTCCCTTCTGGCTTATGAATTGATTAATATATGTGGTTTATAATTAAGGAACAGAAATCTCACTAACCTGTAACATTCATCTCTGGTCCAAGTAGCACAGACCAGGAAAATCAATGCACATTATCAGAGACTGAGAGCAACTAAACTGAAAAAAGTGTACCCAAGTATGGTGCCAACTTGCTTTCATAATGAGGTCTCAGACGAAAGCTGACAAATGGATTCTGCCAGCTGAGGGCAATTCTTTTTGAATCTAATCATTTGGTGAGGTCTTCTTTTCACTTCTGTTTGCAGTTTTGAATAATGGATTCTTATATTTTAAGCTTTTCTCTCCATCTCCTGTAGAAGTAATTTCTAGCCATGATGAATTTCGCAAAATAGGAGAGGAAGCCTAGCATCCGGTCTCTGGTTAATACAAGCACAACTGAAAACTGCAATTTTGCAAATGGTTTAAATCAACACAGCCGGGCTCATTACTGTTCTTGTTTGTGTTGTTTTCTGAGAGGAAGAAAAGAAGGGTTGGTTTTAAAATTCTTATGTTTAACTTGGTCCCTATTCATACCTCTTTCGTTCAAGGCTGGGGCTGAAGAACAGACCTCTAAGTGACAAACATCGTGGGGTAGCTCTGGAGTTCTTTATCCATCTAACAAGTTACTTTTACAGTGCTAGTACTTTTTCAACATTGGATAGCTTTCCCTTTTTTCAGTAATAAAATGATTAATACTTTCCTGTGGATACTGTGTCTTACCACAGTGTATGTTTCCTTCCACAGTATTTTTCTGTTTGTAGAGTGAGCATATTTTTTGCCCATGTTTTATGACATTATGAAAGCTTGAAAACTAAAGAGAATTGAAATAAAAGCTCTCAAAAAAATTTGGTGATTTAACTTGGGCTCTGAAGCTTGAAGTTCAAAGCCCATCTTGGATCTTGAACTGGCAGACATTAACACTCAGTTTGAATATTCCCTGTTGGATGCATCATAAAAGCACAGCCACTGTCTGTTGTTTTATCTACTGGAGGAATTCTGTCTTTCTACAGATCTCCTTGTTCTCTACAGAAAGATATGTTATTTTCTATTGCAATCAAAAAGAGGTGGATTTAGGGTAGGGGGTTTCCCTGCATCATAGCGGAATTTCTCCTTAAACCACAGGGTAGTGAAGTGTATTTCAGTGACCCCAGCCTAGGCTTTTCTTCCCTACTTAACATTCAGACCTCATTAGCAAGACTTAGTATATACAGATCGATTTTGCTGTTTTGTCTAATTCCATTAGTGCAAGACAGGGTTCTGCAGTGTACAGGGGACACCCCACTCTCCTCCAGTATGAACCCCCTGTCCAACTGATTCTGCTGTTTTGTTCCATATGCACTAAAGAATGCCAGAAGCTGATTTTAAGACATCTCAGGTCACTTTGCAGAAATGGGCAGAAATTTTCGCAACATGGCCAGGTGATATTGCTCAATGATTTACAACTACTATGCATTATAACTACGATGTTGAAATTCTAATATCCAAAGCTTCTTCATAAACTATGTAGTCACCAAAACATCTTGCGTACCTTTCAGACACCTACAGCACTTCTAGACTGAGCTAGTATTATGGGTTTCTCTATAGTGAAAGTACAAAAAGAAGCATTTTCAGAGGTTTATTTCTCCCCCTGTTTATTTAGGATAGGATAAATTGTGCTCCAGAGATACCTGTTTACTGGCTGCTCACAACTGACAATTAATCTTGACTATGTCCTTGGCAAGTTCAGGGTTAAGTGCAAATGAATCCATCCATGAATTACTAGCCTGCCATTTCTTCTCCAATTAACAATTTATTGGGGATTTTTACTAAAATAAAAGATACTACTGGTTATGAAACAATTACCTTTATAAACAGGAATAGTTCAAAGTTATGCAAAAGCATCCTATGTAGTGATGCAGCCCGACATTTTCAGACATTTTGAAAATAAATATTTATAGGAGAAGGATGCATCTAAGCCCAGGTAAGTGGTATTAGAATCATGCAGGATTAACTTTTGGAGTGGAGTTCTTGTTCCATTCAGCCCAGTTCCCAGTAGTTATTCCACTCCAAAGGCAGAGTTCTGTTAGCCTGAGGCTGGGAGCAGAATTCTAGCCATATTTAGCTCAAAGAGAATATGCATTTCACTGGTAGAAGAGACAGTTGTGAGATGATGGTTTTAAACTAGGCAGAAAATGTTTCAAAGTGGAAGGGCAATTTAAATTCTTTAACCTCCACTTGTATGAGCTACTACTTGACTTCTAGTGTATGAAAGCTTCTTGGCATGTGCCCTGCCTGGGGTCGAGTAGGACGTGGGAGAGATTGTGCTTGGATGTCTGGAGTACTACCACTTGGGGGGGAAAATGTGTAGCATTCCAACAGATATAATTAATGACAAGTGTTGTTGTCTTTCTTCTGTGCCATCCACCCAATGGCTGCCTGGTGCTGACCCCTTGCTGTCCTGCTGACCTCTACAAAGTTTATTTTCAAAAGGCATCCTTGCTTTCTCAAACTTTTCAGCTAGGCTTCCCTTGGGCTTCTTATTCAGTGCATGTCCAAGTCTATGCCTATGTCCACTCCTCAGTGATCAGACACAAGTGTTTCCATTAGAGGGATGATTAATGGAAACTTCCTTGGGAATGGGAAAGGAAGAAGTGGGTAATAGAAGTCAAGAAATGTGTTAAAGTTGAACAAAGGAACTTTGTTCAAAAATAACTTATTTTTCAAGTGAGCTGCAAATTGCCTTTACTCACTTGGGTCCTGCCCATGTCAGTAAAATGCTACAGTTGTTTCTGCAGTGGTGGGCTTGAGAGGAGATTGTGCTTTCAACCCACTTTGTAGTGAGTGTTCACATCAAATAATTCCACTGGCTGAGTAAGCTTCTGTGTTGGCAGATTTAGTAGATACAGGTGTGTTGGTAGATTTAGTAGATTTAATGATGTGTAGTGAGGGTCATGGAGTTTTTGCCATCTAAATACAGAGTATTAAAACAATACACAGGACTGAAGAGAGTACAAGAATCACAACTGGCTATTACGAGAGCACAGCTGTCAACTTACCTCTGCCTGGTAGCATTCTCGGAAGAGAAAACTGCATGACTGAGCCCTTCATTTGCATGATGAGGATCATAGATCAATTTCTGTCTGATCTCAAACATCATCTCACCCTTTTCTTACCCTTTTCTTGTTACGGAATGTTAGAGGCAAAAACCTATTTCTTCAATTTCAATTAGACCACATGCTTAGCTTGTTGGTGACCAGGGATAGCATTCACTCTGCCAACCAAGGCAACCTGCATGCTGAAACAACGCACCAATGAAATGGATGTGATGACTGATTTTTTCACTGCTGAGGGGAGCTGGTGAAAAACATGAAAAAAGGACAGAGAGAGTAATAATGTTGGGAGGAATCGAGGAGCTCTGTGCTGTCACTTCGCTGGGAAAGCAGAGGGCTGGAGTTTCTAGCACCACCAGGTGGGACCTTCCACAGTGCTCTACAAGGAAGAAGCTTCATTATTTTCCAGGAGAAATCAGTACTTTTTATAGCTTGCTCTTTTTAGTCTAAGTGTATTAAGAGCTGTTGCAGAGACAACAATAAAAAATGTTATCTTCCCACAAGCCAAAGAGTGCCAGCAGCTCTTCTGCCTGCCAAACTTTGCTGTTCAATGGAAACAATCAATGCTGACTGCTTGGGAAGTTGTTAGTTGACATGTACACATCATATTCTTTATGGAGTCAATTCTCAAGGCTAGTGCTTGATCCTGCTGACAAATCAGAGAAACTAGGCATTTGAACTATGGTGCTACAAGGAGACTGAGGCACAGGGCTGGAGCTGCTGTTTTCCGCTCAGCAAACCACGTCTGAAACTCCTTTGCAATCTATACAACAACAAATAAAGCAATTCCACCTTTTGTTCATTGAACCAGTTCTGCACATGCTCCTGCCCTCTCCATTGCCAAAACCCCATTGGGCACCATGTGCTTGCAAAAGGCTGGTGCTGGCTTGGACCTCTGCATGCCTACACAAAGGGAAAGCTTGGCCGTCCCTGGCATAGCAAAGGCATTCTGCTTTTATGACATCTAGGCCACTTCAGTTGTTATAAGGAAGGGTTTGCAAAGTAAGCATGCTGTTTGTTAGGATATGGAGTGTATATACCTTGTGAACTTGTAACTGTGATACAAAAAAAACAGAGTACGATACTGACCCATTTATTGAAAACTCCTTCCTGCCCGTACCCCAGTGATGAGTGAGGATTGTATTTTGCACATGCAATTTTAAATTATTTTTTTTTTTTTAATTTCTGTTTTTCTTTTACAATTCATAATAATATATATATTCAGGTATAAATTGAAATTGTATGTTTAAAATCATATCAAAACATTAGGTAAAATTACTTGACTTCAGCTCTTCATATATGGCCAACTTTCATGAAACCATGGCAACAGTTAAAACACAGGAGAGCAAGCGATCACAAATTGCAGCTAGAAACCTTTTTCTTGTTTCCTGAAAAGCACTGTTCATGTAAACTGCATTATTAACCAGGTTTCAGCTGCTGGTAACACTGATGTTGGTAGCACAGCTTTAGCCAGGCACGGTATTATAAATGAGATCTAGAAAAGATCAAATTTTGGCAATATAGAAATACAAGAAGTATATGTGGCTAATGATGGAACAAACTTGGTGTGAGTATTGCAGAAGATATTTTCTTAGGAATGACAGTTTATTCATCTAAGTACAATTTTATTAACCCATCTTCTTCACAAAGTATTCTTTCACATAGTCTGTTAAGTGTAATAGTGATTAGATTTTTTTCTCCAAGGTTGCCGAGTTTTTGTCAGCTACCATTCTTCATGCCTTTTGTTTATGTATAGAGGGTTTTTTTACTGCATTTGAATGATTGATATTCATTCAGTCTATTGTTAATTATTGCATCCTTACTGGAGAAAACTAACAAGCTTTGTCAGTTCATTAGTGCTTTTTTTGTTTTCTTTTCTATGATTAATACCCATTGTTGATAACAAGTTACAGTTCAGTCAATTGTGGCTTAAATACGCAAATGAGATTAATGTTGGGAAAATATAAATTATTAACCAAATTGCAGGGGTGGTTGATTTTAATGAAGTGAGTTTTTTACTAAACACATGTTTGAATGATCAAATTCCTCTATAGCTAGAAAGAAAGAAATGCCACTGCTTTTAGCAGCATTAGCAATAGGGAGCATGCTTGAATCATGTCATTAACTTCTTGTATGAGTAAAGTATTTTTTAGCCTTTTGGGATCATAAATTTAGTAGAAACAGGCCCAAAATTGATAGATCATAGACTCCACCTTCAGGGCAACTGGGTTAGTCCACTGCTTTAGCATCCATGATGTCTGCATCTTGTGTCTCATGAAGCCTCACCTAAGAAGTACCCAGAGATTTACACTATCAATGTAATATCTATAGACAGAGAACTGACCATACTCTTTCACATCTCTTCTAGACAGGCACTTTATTTTATTTTATTTTCAAATCTAGTATAATTTGCATCTGGCTGCCAGGCAAGGAGAAAAACTTCAGTTCTGAGATAGAAAAATGGTCCACAGAAACTCTGTATTTTCCTGAAAGAACTGAAAGGTTTTCAGCATTTTATCTTCTCTTTTTGAGTGTAGTCCACAGGAGAAAGTGATATTCTGTTTGGCAGCTATCTTGCTAAAAATGAGGGTGAATATTCCCATGTATAAAATAGCAAGGACAAAATGGGTTTCATAGAGAAGTTTGTTGAAATGCAATAGGCACTGGGGTGATTTAGGAAGCCTTTTCTTTTTTTTGTTGGTGCCAGGGTCATTTTTCTTTTTCTGGATGTGTGTTACAGTTTAGTAAAGGCACATGAGAGAATTACTATCCTCAGTATGAGGATTAAGTTGTCTTTTTTTTCTAAGTTTTTTAAAAAAGTATTCCTCATTTATGGAGAAAATGGTTAGATAGACATGAGAGTATTCCTCTACTGATGGCTGTTCCAGGGACTTTAATTTTTGTTAGAACCACTGTACTACTATCATTTGCAGACTGACGTTGGTTTACATCGCAGTTTGGATGATCTTCTCCAGTTGTATAATCACAGACCAGCATGAGGAGTCTGTGGGTGGTTTTAAGAGATTTTCTAGGTTTCTTTATTTCAGGAGTTTGCTGTCCAAACATTATACTATTTGTTTATACTGATTTCATTGTGAAGGAAAGAATAAGTCTGATCTCCTTTTCTTTTCTTTATTGTAACTTGATAGCATGACAGTTATCTCAAGCATGGTTTCTGTTAGGTCTTATTTGTACTTGAAGCTGTACAGATTACTGTATAATACTCATGGTTATGAGTGTATTTTCTCTGCTTCTTGTAGCAGCCTTGAAAAGCTAGTATTTCCTTCATGCTATGATCGTATTGTTTATGTGACAGCTAAAAGTACTAAATTCTTAGAGATAAGAGACTGGGCATAATGTTTTAGTGTCTACTGCCGTGTAAGTGACATTAGTATTTCTGCTTTTATTGTGTGTCGATTTTAAGAAACTTAATTTTACTTTAATTTTTAGCAGAGTAAAATTGTTTGTAGCATAATCCTGGAAACCCTCACATAGGGTTTGCATACAGGAGCAGGTTTATTAGAGTCATTTGTATAAAGAGAGCTTGAGTAGTTAAGAATTATTATTATTTATCTTAATAAAATATTTTATTAAGATAGAAATGCATATTGTTTACCATGCTTCATATGGAAAAAATATTATCTATAACAGCATCCTAAAGGATTTTATTCTTAGCTGTGGTTGGAGCAGTTGCTAGTGGTTTCTGTGTTTTACACAGTAACATGGACCTACTCAGGAAACATGGAGTCAGACTCTGTTCCTTCCACAGCCTTAAGGTATTTGTAATGTCCTGTCACAGGAGGCTGTCTAAATGCAAGTACAGTAATTAATATCTACCTTCCCAGATAACCAGAGCCACTGTATAACAAAACCTTAATATACTCAGGATTACACAGAGAAATCATGAGAAGGAGTGTTGCTGCATCCTGCCAGTTGAAGTAGTCACCAAAAAGCAGAGTACTGGATTGCAGTTCCTGCTTTCATCACTTCTGAATTTGATGTTAAAGTATCAATTAGATAAAGGACAGAAATTATCTAGGGAGCATAGGGATGATCCTCAGGATACCTCAGTATCTGTTGTGATCATTAGCCTGTGAAGTCAGGTTCTTCCTTGGACTCTTTTCTTTCACCCATGAATCTTATTTCTTCTGCAATATCTGAATCTTCCCTGTCATTGACCTGGAGGTAAGACTGTCACCTAGGGTGTGGGAGGTGTGATTTGTTGACCTTAAGCTAAGAAATCTAAAATTTGTATCTCTTGTACTCTGGGCAAGTGTTCCCAAATCTGTGCCATTGACAAGAAAGGGGAATCTCACCTCCATCCACTTTACTGGTGTTCACCTTCTCAGTGAAAACAGTGAGCTCTGCTCAAGCCTGTCAAAGAGCTGTAAGAGCCAGCTGTCTTGGAGAGAGGTCTGTGCATCTGTAGACACTAGCTGACCAAGCTGCCATGTCCCCTGCATATGATCCTGGCTTTGCAGCTGAACTCAAGAGGAGCAGAAGTTCACCTCTGGGCTTGCAGTACCTCATTGCCTACAGGTAGATCCATACTCAACACATAGATTTCTTGAGTTGTTCTTCAGAGAAACCTGGCTCTCCTCGTAACTCCGAATAAAAAACCTGAGTGCTTAACTTTAGACCTTTTTGATTCCAGGGATATGCTATTTTCTATTTTACAGTGCCTAATTTGTAAGCACCTGAATTCTTTATTGAGCCTAACCTTGACAGGTTATTTTGTAACTAGCAAGATCTGAATAAGCTCTTTTTGACAGCTGTGGTTAATGGATTTTAATATTAGAGGCAAGGATGAAATGATAAAATAGCTGTGAGCAGATCTTCCAGACTAAAAGCCAGCTGTTCAGTTAAACTGTTGGACATATATCTATATTTTTGACTGTAACTGTAAATGGAGGAAAAGCAGGTCCATAGTTACAGAGCTCAGTTAATCAGAGTCAAGGAGAGTCTAATCTGCATTGCTGAGCTGCCAGTTGGAGAGGTTCCTGAATTTAAGAAGTCAGAGTTCTTAAGAAAATCTGGTTCCTGCTTGTTAATGTCTCTCTTAAAGCACTTTTTGAGCTATGTACTACTCGGTGTATACTGTTCTTACCACAGAAGACTGCATCACAGCATTCTTTGAGATGACTGAAAGTGCCTGATCCATCCCACATTGTTGGTACTCTTTTTGTCTTTCTACCTGTGTTGCAGTAGCAGCCAGAAGTAGGAGTTAATGGCTGTAGAGCAAATCCAGGTGCACGCAGACAGTTACTACTTAAATCAACAAGCAAATGGCAGTAGAAGCTGAATCTGAGAGTAGATTCAGCCTTTTCATTAAATGGGTGAGTTGCAAGCAGTATAAATACAAAACACCTACCACTTCACAAAATTAGCAGGAAGATAACTAGCACTGATTTTAAGTGAAGGCTAGCCCTTCACCTCAAGATGCATTTGCTAAAGTAATGGTGGAAATTGTATGTAAAATAGCAGCACTGAACTAGGCAGGGGAAAAATATGCCTTACAAGAGTTTTCTGCAATGCTGTCATTTAACTCAATCCCTAGAGTGATGAGTCACTGAAGGCAGATTAGTTTTTTATTTCACCTTTAGGAAATACTAAAATACTCTCACAGGATTTTGAGGTAAAAGGAGAAACAATGAGGTCACAGTACTGCTCCTGCGTCACAAAAGGCAGGTTAAAGTATTCTACTTGAAAAATATGTTTTATTAACAATATGCATGTAAACATGGAAAGGGATGGGGAAACAAAGATAGTATAGCTTCTATTTGTTGCTAGAAAACCAGGATTTTTTTCTCCTTGTTGTATAATAAAGTCAAACTTCGGGGCACTTGGAAAGTATTCTTATACCTGAGATAGGAACCTGAGTCCAAGCATAAGGCTCAACTTCTTTCCTGTACTAAGTGACCAGACAAAGTACAGCCTGCATTTTATCCACCGGATTCAGCAGCATCTTCCAGGTTTCTCAGATATTGTCAGAATCCTCAGATCCCAATGGTAAGTTGGAATTTATTCATCCAATCTAAAATTATAAAAGGTCTGTGGAAGAAGTCCTCTTCTAAAAAATTAACTTCTTCAGCTGCCACCTCCTGTCAGAATATGTGGCAGTTGCCATACACTAGCTCTCCCCAAAAAGTAATGTTATCTTGCAGTTCACCTCTAATTCCAAACACTCAGAGATGGGGTTACTGGATGCTATGAGCTAATAAGGAATGTATAGAAGATTAACAGCAGGAGCAACAGACCCAGGTTAAAACTTCAGTGACCAGGAACAAATGTGCCCTTTATTTAATCTCCCAGCTAAAATCCTAGATACTTTAGTGGCTTTAAACTTTTCTCATTTAGTAGAAAAATCTAAGCTTAGTGTTTCTTCTTAATCACAGCCACTTTAAATGGGACATATATGGCTCTATAAATTAAGCTAGCACAGAACTATTCTATGTTTAAAAAACTTGGAAATTGTTTGGCAGTTAACTGTTAAATGGTATCTAAAATACCTGGAATTTCCTCTGAAGAGGTATATGCCTCGACTGAAAGTTAGAAAATGAAGTTTATGCCAGAAGTGATGGAAATATACTGTCTGATGATATCACAGGAGCTAAATATATGCCTGGAAAACACTGAGCTAAATGATTCTCCAAAGTCACACAGCAGATTAGTGGCAGAGACACTGTCTTCTGAATGAAATAGATTTTTATCCAACAAAACCCCATCATGTTCAAGTATTTTCATTCACTTTGAAATGAACTACAGTCTAACCTCTCAAATTTTTTTTCACACTGAAAAACCAACAAGCATATAAATGTGCCATGTCCAATATAGTCAAGGCAAGTCTATGATATTTTGAGTGGAGAACCTATCCTAGATCTAGAAAATCTTTTCTCAAAACTGACATATTCTCATGAAAAGGCTTTAGTGTTTTGCTGAGAAAGAATTTTGATCAGCTCTCCTCCTGACTCCTAGTTCAGTGTCCTACCCAGCTGGTCACATGTCCCTCCAGCAAATATGAACAAGTTCCCTCTTTGAGGAGCAGCAAGATCCGCAGCTTCTCCACAATACTTCTGATGTACTTTTCTTCTCAAATTTTGGACCTTGACATAAAAAGTCTGGAATGAAGGATATGGTGTTGTGAATACCCAAGTGAAGGCAGGGAGCCAACAAAATGCTGTTGTAATTACAAGTGAACATTCTTCTATCATAAAACTGCAAAGAAAAAGCTATAAATCAGAGCTGGCCTGGTGGTCCCTGGCAGCAAAGCGCAGGAGATTTGAGCTCATTCCCTGAGCTAGCCAAGAGTGGGATCCTCGTGGAGGCAGCATCTCATTCCAAGGGAAGGGGCATTCCTCGTGTCTCCTGAGTGATGGTCATGAAGCACTGATTTTGGTGGGAGTCAGATGCTGCCTTCAGCCTTGAAGGAGTGATAATTTGAAAAGTGTTGGCCATTGTGGAAAATAAAGCAAATTGAGAACTGGAGGAATTTTATCTTCAGGAGCTCTTGTGTGTGTATGTATTTAAAAGCCTACACTTTCAGTGTTACATCTGCACTATTGTCCAGATCCCATATTTGATCACTTATTGTACTGCAGTATGTAAGATTGTCCTTTAATTCAGGTACCTATTTTCATGTTTCCATACACTCACTCATGACACCAAACTGTGCTAAAACCTTTCTATGGAAATTAGAAAAACGCAATGCAATCAAGTAATGTTATCCAGAGTGTCTCTACTGAAGTCCCTGTCACTGATGAACATGGACCCAAACTTAATCTTCAGTTAGAAAGGGGGTTTTCTTCTATCTTGGAACATGTTTCCTTTTTTTCTTTCTGGTGCTTCATGAGAATTTTTAATGTCATTGATCTGGCTGGATAATTCACCAATTTGAAAAAAAATTGAGTAACTAGCAGGAGAGGAGGAAAGCATTAAAACTGTGTGCATGGGGTGCTTTTTCCAGAGACTTTCTTTAATACAAGCTCTGGGTGGGTTATTTTCTGTCCCTCTAAAGATGTGGCTTGAGCTGAGCCCACATTTACAGTATGGGAGGGGTAAAATAAGATGATCTCCTGTTGTTAAAATAAAAAATAAAAAAAGTCCTGAGAACATACAAGTGATTATAGTAAAATAAGCCTCAAATTGACAGCTGCACAAACAACGCTTGCCCAGCAGTGGTAGTCAGCTACTAGGAATGCCCAGTTTCCCATCAGATTGGCAAGAATTTATAATTAATAGCACATTTGGGGGCTTTTCTGTAATGAAGCCACAATTGAATCTGCTAACCTGATTACAGAAGAAGCAAAGGAGAGAGGGCAGAAATTCAGTACCTCGTTTTGCTGAGTACATTGTCTGCCTGTTGATATCAGTATTGGATCAAGACAGACAGTGTTTTCCAGAATCTACCCCTGCACTGGTTTAAGAGATGCAATCCTGAGAGGTGAAGGGCTCTTTCCCGAACAGATGTGACCCCCTTCAACTCTGATAAACTTCCTGAAAAGATGAGGGAAGTCTGTACCACAGAGGATGTGCTCAGCACATCGAGGGGCTGAGTTAGTAATGTCCCTGATAGTTGTGGATACCTCATTGTAGGAGTCAGTTTTTATTTAAATTTTTTTAATAGGAGTATACACATCTGTCTTTATACCCAGCAGCTTTTCTGGCCCACAAGAAGTCCTCCGTGAGTTTCCCCAACTGAGCTCAGTGGGATCTCTGTCAGCTGCAAGATTTATGTCATCTTTTTCAGTCCTGAGAACTGTTCCTTAAGCTTTTCACATCTGGATTTAATTGGAAAGACATTAAAAGACATTAAGTGTGCTGGAAAAGCATATTTTAGAGAAGAGCTTTATAGACACTTCCATTAAAGGAGCTGATGGTTGTAGGTTAAAATAGGATGAGGACAAGCCATCAACAGTTAGCAAAGGCAAAATTACATTACAAACTACTTCAGATGAGAAGTTCAATCTGTAGCTCTTGGGCCTGACTCTGATCTCACTTAAATCAACTTCAATTAGAAGGGAATACCAGTTAATGCAGTGTAAAAATACCCTGAGATCAGAATCAAAACTTTTGCCTTTTGGAAACACTCAAATTTCTAATTGCATACCATATATGCTAAATATAATGCTTTTAGCTGTCAATCCAGATTTAGAATTTTGTTGGATGTGCATGCACGCTTGTAAAATGAGACTTGGAGAATGAAGAAGGGGAATTGTTTTTTAAGGCTCTGAGGGTGGAAGTATCCTCCTCTGAATGCCGATACACAGGCCACAGGAGTAGTTACACAGGAGCAGAGATATGATACAATTTAGTACGTAGGCTCCATTACAGATGTTGTAATGCAGGAATCTACAGCCTTAAGCTTCCCCATTGTTCCAGCTATACAATGTGCTCCTTGAAGAAGCCAATGGGCAGTCCTTAACATTGGGTGTCATCTACTTTTTTGTCTTCAAACATGTTTCTAGTCATGTTTAGACTGATACACACTTAAAATCTAAGCTAATGGTCTTGGTATGAGAGAGCAAACATTCTTTCATTTTAAAATTGCTAAAACCAAGGAATCTGATATTTAGAAAATTAGTCCCATGTCTAGAGCAAAGTGTGTGGTTCTTAGAAACAGAAACATGTCAAGCTGTAAAGAAAAAATAATGCATTTTTATAAAACGTTCGGGGGGGAAAGGTACTCATTAGAGTATTTCAGCAAAACAAATTTGTTAGAAGCTCTCACCTGTCCTCTTTTCCTGAAAGGGAGTCTTTTTCCCCCACTTCTTCATGGAAAGTGCTTAGCTTTTTTCTTTTTTTTTTCCTTAGACCCTCTTTCTGTCTGTCTTGGACTATCATGAAATGCATGCAGACTAGTAAAACTGATTCTTACTTTTATTGCCTGACCTTGGGCCAGCCCTTTATGTGCTTATGTGCTCTCTTCTTCACTTCAGCTTCCTTCTCTTTAAAAGCAGGAATAATAAAACAACCTCTGGTCTTTAGTGCCATTTTTGCTTCATGGAGAAAAGGGTATTTGCAAAAAAAAAAATCCCCAAAACTAGTGAGTGTACTTTACAAGTTCAGTTCACTAAGTGGAAGAGTAGTCACATTGAAGAAAGCATTGAGTAGTATTTGACAGTTTGGACTTTGTTGTATACTAATTTGGTGTGGATCTTTGAGAATTCAAATTTTTTGAACCACTCTACCTGAGCAGTTACCTAAGAAAACCACTTAGCAGAATAAATGCTTGTATCTTATTTAAATACATCTCAGTGTAGAGCTTACTCGTTTTGTTAAAAGAGTTCTGACTACATCTATACTGCTAATATTGGTCAGAGCCCATTCCCTGGTGTGGAATGAGTCTTCATCTCATTTATGTACTGCTAGCTATGTAGTGATGGCTGTAGTAGTGATTTTAAAAACAGAACGGAACTGTCGAGGTCAGACAGATGGAGAGGATTGCCTATTGCAGCATATTTTTAAAGTCAACATGAACTCTTACATAGCCAAGAACTTCAATCCATTTATTAAAAATCCAGAGGTCAAAATCTCCTGCAATATGGTTAATGACAATGGATTTGCGAATCTATGGCAGTGATGTGGAGAAATGCCTATAAATAAATAATTAAATAAACTCTATTGTTCTGAGAACACAGCTGACAAGGATATTTTCCAGCCATCAGTGATGAAAGAGACAGTGATTCATGGCCTTTCTTCCATACTGGTGTAGGATTTTGCCTGAGGATATGCATTTTGCTGTTTTCAGTTTTAGGTCTAAAGCCATGTTTCTTAAAATCTCCTATAATTTTTGACTGCATTTTCTCAACCATGCTTTAGTGTTGTTGCAATTCATGACTTAAACCTCTACCTACCCATGCAATATTTTGCCATCTAAATTATCTCATTTAGAAATCTCTAGTTATTGAAAAAACCTATACTATATAGATGTCTACCTCCTTCTGAAAGTCAGTGTTTAAGCAGCTTTTGTCTGAGGATGTAAAATTAGAAGCAAGATTAATTTAAGGTTAAATGCTGTCTGGTGAAATTCTGATGTATATATGTGTACATAAACATAGTGTAAACCTTAGAAATTGAATTTTAGAATGTTTTTCTTCATGTTCAGAAGTAAGCTGTGATGACGCATGATTCTTTTTGTCTTTGCTCTCTCAATTGCAACAATTGAAGAAAAAAAAATGAAGTTTTGAGTTTAGAAATAAATTTACTTTAAATAACTTCTAGATTTTTAGACCAGAATTGAAGAATATACACTGAAAAGATGCTGACAATATCTGACAAAAGAGGCATGGTTAGGATTTACTTTACTGCTAATACTGGGCCCAAACTTTCACACCTCACACCACCAGTAAAGGATGCAGACACACCTCAATAGGTATTGGCACCGAACCTGAAAGCTCTTTTGAGATGTTCATGAAGAAGTGCCAATTTACTGGTTTCCAGCATAGATAACCATGGAGGCAAATGTCAGCATTTTGGTAGCACTTGAAAATATTGCTCCTCACAGTTGAGAATACAGGAAGAGTGAGGATTCTGAGGAGGTAACAGGTTTAAGAACAGTCCTGTACAGTCAGAGCCCCATACAGGTCTTTTAGCAGTCCTTTCATCTCTTATTCCCCCCACAAGTAACAACACAACCTAAACTTGGCAGCTAGACTAACCTCTCCATGCTGGAATAATCACTTGCATTAGAGTTAAAATCATTCAGTTTGACATTCAGTATTATTTATGAAATACTCTTCATACAAAACCATGTCTTTTAATTATTTTGAAAATTAGGTGCTTTTCAGCACGGTTTTCTCTCTTTATGACTAAAAAATCTTGTATCACCATTAAAGCAATAGAACTGGCTCACCCCAGATGATCATGCAGATCTTTCTTGGGCTTTGAGGAATAATTTGCCTCTCATAGAATTATAGAGTGGTTTGGGTTGAAAAAGACCTTAAAGATCATTAATTCTAACCCCCCCCCCATAGACCAGGGTTGCTCAAAACCCCATCTGATCCACTGAAGCAACATCATTACAGTGTCTCCAAAGAGATGAGGGTGAAAGGCTTTAACTCTGCTTCACAAACATTTCACTGTGGAGTCAAATACCTATGTGTCTAGACTCCACTATTCCAAAAGCTTGCAGATATTACTTCACCTCAGTCCCTACATCACTGGGGTTGGAGAATTATTGCATAATCCCAAGAACGGCAGTCAGATTCTAGTGTGAAGGTTCACATGTGAAAATAAGCTTATGCCTACTTGACTGTTTCAACTATTAACTCAAGCAGTCTCTCAAGTAGATTGCTGAAAATGAAAACCTACAGAAATAAAATTCTCTGCTGAATAGTGCCTTTCACTCTGCCCACTTGGAATATTGAGAGGCATGCAGGACTGGGCACGCAGCTCCGACAAAGGTAGGTGGAAGAAGGTAACTTGCATGCTGTTGTTGATAGAAGCTCTGCTTAATATATTGGAAAAATTGTTCAAGAACAGTTAATCCTTACTTTAGGATTACCCCCAGAAAGCTGACAAGGTCAGGCTGTACATGGATTGTGTGTCAGTTAAATTCTGGCTGTGTGAGTTCCCTGAGGGTAGTATTAACTACTGCATGGGACTTATTCTAAGCTACATCTGTGAATCACCATTCTTTGTTTGAAGATAGTGGAGTCCTTCTATCCTCCAAGCTCTTCTCTTGACAGGTGCAATCAGGAGCCTTAATTGTAGTCTCTGCCAATTGACTATGCCTTTGTGCAGAGATTAATCCGTTTAGAAAATGCTATTTCCATGTAAACTACATAAATTAATCAGATTATAACCCTGTGTTTTTCAAGCATATCCAAAACTGTGAGGAAAGGGCTTAAAGTCACTTAATTAAGGTTTACTTTGTGCAGTGTGAAAAGCCTTTCTGAATTTTATTTTTAAATAGATGTTAACATTGGTTCACATGGAATCTAATCAACTGGGGAGAAAGGCACATTGTACGGAAAAGTGGCGAAAACTAGCAAAAGTTATTGCTTGCAGTATGGTGTATTCTTTTACAACAGAAGCTGCGAGTTTTTGTTTAGCTTGTATGTATCCAACCTGGTAATTCCAAGAGAATTAAATGGACATGGTAAGGAATCAACTTTGATCTACTTTGTATGTGTTTACATGTGTTAAGTCTATACAACCACATATATCTTCCCCTTGTGTATTTCTGTACTCTTCCAATTTTGGGTGTGGACAAGTGAAAGCCAGGTGGAAGCTGGGTGAAAAAATTCTTCGTTAAAAGAAAGCAAAAACAATCACCAAGAATGATAATTTTGAAGACATATAAATTTAAATAGTTGCTCAGCTTTGGGACACTAAATCATCAGTCTCACCTCTACAGCTGTGATATTGTTGGGTTTTTTTTCAATAGCCTTTATGTGTGAAATTTAAATCCACATATTAAAAAATCATGAAGTACATCGCATTACTGTTACAGACTGTATTGCTGCAATGCTTTTGCACAGATGATACTGGTTTTTAAGGCCTCAAATGTCAGGGTAAAGGGAAGAAACTCGCTTATTAGGGGTGCATTTTTCTCTTGCCTCAGAAAACAGATGAGTATCAATTGCTTCTAAATTCACTTGCTAACAGTTTTTTTCATGCATTAACTTTTCTGTTGTCTATGCTTCTGACTACTGAGAACTAGAGTTATACGTGTCTATCATTGTAACCCGACATGCGAACATCTTCCCAAGCCTAAACTCAGGCACAGCCTGAGACTTGGTCATGTATATGGCATGTGGCCACAATGAGCTGCTTGACTTTGCAAACTCAACCTTGAACTAAGACCCAGCTACTTTTTACGGACAGTAAAATCTTCTACTTCATGACCTACTCTGGACCCTAACTTAATTCAGTTTTGCAGAGGAACTATTTCTGCACATAATTTTATGTCTTCAGAAAACACTGATTAAGGCCAAGCTGAATATGTTTTTTTTATGTACTTAGAAAACTGATGTTAGGAAACATATCACCAATAAACTAACGGTATCAAGCAGTGTGTTTATTAGGATTGTCTCAGACCTCCCTGACAAAGTCAACTGGAAGGGCCATAGAGAACAACAAACTTTTACAATTTTCAGCTTCATAGAGTAATCTGAAATGTAACATAGATTTAAGAGGAAAATCACAAGCCACATACTGTGCTAAAATAAACACGTGAACATTTTATCATGAGGATGTGGTCTTAAATGCACATGGGCTAGTGGAGTGCCTGTCTGCTGTTCTTGCTAAAAGCATGGTCTAATGTTACTAGATTGTCATTATAAGATGCTTATTCCCCAGTGTGAGAAACAGGAAGAACATTCACAAGTTTCAATGCTATTTACTAATTGCCAATTGACTTGAGAAAAGCTAAAAAATGACTGGGAACATCCATCCCCATCCTGATACACACACACACTAATAATGGAAATGGCAGCCAAGACAAACAGCTAGCAGTGCGGTGCATCCTGTTGGCATTGTATTTTTGGCACTGCTGTAGCTACACAGAAAACAAGTGATACAAGAAATGTGTAAGGACATCTGTTCTGTAACCTATGGGGCTTCACTCACAAAACAGTTGTAAAATCTTCTGGGGGAGAGAAAAATTTCTCTGTGCAGATGCTCTATTGTAAGAAAAATATAAATGGAAGGAAGTGTTGAGCCTTTAAAAGAGGAAATTGTTCACCAGATTCACTGTCAAATGTTCCATTCTTTCCTTTCATTTAACCTAAGTTATCTGCCATTCTCAAGTTATATTTAAGCCAAGTGGTGTAAATCTGTTGGGACTAATAGAATTGAATCATGGATTAAATTAGCCCGATGTCTGCTTATAACTCTTCTTCACTGCAGATTACTTGGGCTCTGTGACACTCTCCTGACTATTTAGGTCACAGCCTCCCAGCTACTAGCTTCCTTCCCTGAATCCAGCATCTTCATGTCTGCCTAGGGGCACAATGGCGAGAGGAGAAACATTAAGGACATCTATTAAAGTCCAAAGTATTGCTAATTTACCAGCTTCTCTCAGCTTTGCTGGTCCTTCTGGATGTAAGCAGGCTATGGAGAAAGAAAAGGGGTAGTTTTTAAGACACTGCAAGGCTCTGTCTGCCATTTTTCTACTTTTCTTCATTTACACCCCACAAATGGACATTTTAAAAAGGAAAAAAACTTTCTCAGAAGTCAAATGTTGTTGAAAAAGTTGGGATACAAGTAGTTAGGCTTCCCCCACAGATATCTTATGGAGAGAAAGACATGGCTCCATGAAAAAGAAATTAGATGTCAGATAAATCTGGAACACATTAGGAAACTGGAAGATAAAGTGGGACTGTGAGATGTAGGAGGTTGGAAGGACTTTGGGAAGGGAAGTTTAGATCTGGGAGCAGATAGGGGTCCTGGGTGGGAGAACAGGAAAAAATAGTAGGGGCCTGGATAGGGGGAGATGTTGAAGTGAAGAAGTAGAGGTGACCATATCTGCTGTAAAGTAAGTCAGAGCTCTGGAGTGGATAGTAGGGAGAGGAAAAATGGGTGCACTGGAGTGTCTGGGAAAGATGTGAGACTGAGGCAGAAGTTGTGGGGAGTGGGACTTGGTAGTAAGAAGTATAAGCTTTTGAAGATATCATCAGCTTCCAGAGCATCAAAGGTGAGAAATCCAGCAGTGAGCGATTCTATAGAGGGCTGACTTTTCAACAGTGCTCACACAAGCGCCCTGACACCTCTGTTTGAAAGATCAAGGAGACAGATACAGGACTGCTTTCCTGTAGCTTCCCATCACTGATAAATGGTTTCAGAAATGCCATGCATCTGAGATCTTATTTTTATATCACATTTTTGTTTGGGAAGGACATGGCTTGAAAAAGGGTGACATGGAGAATGACTGTGCCATGTTATAAACTTAGGATTTGGATGTTGTGTTGGCATTAAACATGCTTATTATTAAACACCTTGAATCATACCTTTGTTTTATATATTTCCTCTAATTGTTGCCTATTTACTTCCTTGACACCCATACAGTAATGATCCATGCTTATAGGCAGAGTTCATTATTTTATATTGCATCACTTCCCTTCCTGTTAGAAGAAAAGAGATGCCCTCTGTTTCTATTGGGATAGTAGCTAATATTCCTCCAGGGAGTTCCAAAGCAGTTTTCCTGGAAAACAACCCTGAAAACTTCTCTGTAATTTATGTGATATGCCTTGTTCTATGAGTAAAATAGTACCAAGTAACAGGTGCACTCATATTCAGAGCAATTCTGTAGAGGAATTAGGAAGTTTGGGTTGGTCTAATTAATCTCTTGATAATGTGGAGATTTCAGTGACCACTGGTCAAGATCAGGCTGTTCTGTCTATCATATGATCAACCTGTGATCTAATCTTGAATGAAACATTTCTTGGCTCTACTTCTTACCAACTATGATCAGGGCCTTTTTGTCCAAGCCACTGTACAAATAAATAACCTGAACAAATAGTTCTCCCACAACAAGTTTACAATTCACACATCACACCCGGAAGCTAAGAATGGATAGAAAAAGGTAAACAAGGCGTGTTGAAAACCAGATGAGATTATAGTTAAACTATGTAGGAGAAGCACATGTCTCAGCTTCCTTGCAATGCTACCTGGTAATGGTTTTTGGATTACGGTACATAACAAGAAAAGAGATCCTGATTGTTTTGCTAATGAGCCTCAGGAAAAATAGACATAAGAAAACAGAAGATTCTTGTGTGCCGGTCCCTACCCGTTCAACCGTCTCGCTCTCATAGTTGCCAATCCATGACCAACCAAAGTACAGTAAAGAAGCAGTCCTGTGCAAGGAAGCATAGGAGCCCAAATCACTCCCCTTCCTCACATGATAAGCGATGCTGGCATTGTGATGAAAAGGACCCCAGGGAAAAGCAGAGAAGAGAGAAGTTGGGATGAAGAAATGTGCCAGATTACCTGAACAAACAGAGAAGTCGAGAGTACATTAAAACCCTTGTTGCCACTGGGAGAAATTTGGATTAAATAACCAGTGATTTTGCTGTGTAGTCAAGATCAAGGACAGAAAGGGAGAGGGTGGTTAGAGCGTATAAGAGAGTTGAGAATGCATGTCTAAAGCTACAAGAGACAATATGAGGTGGTAGAGAAAGACCTGTCTTATAGAAAATGCAAATATATCAAAATGCCAAGAAAAACAGAAGAAATGAGGAAAGGGAGGATTCATTCACTAGGGAGCTGAGCAGGTGATAAAAGTGAAAGATAGGAGAAGTTGTTATTGAGGTGAAGTTGAGGCTCAGTCCTTATCTATAACACAATAGAAGAATAAAAAGATGCAGGCAGGAGGGATTTTAAGATGAAGGGGGAAATTATGTCAACAGATGGGAAAAACAAGCAAGTATGGAGCAGGTCAGCTCTTAGATGCAGGAGGCCCAAAACACATGGTAAAGGTAGAGTAGATGGGCAAGTAACAGTGATAATGTGAGGTTTACCAAGACAATTTATAAAATGTTTAGCTTTTGATATGTTTGCTAATGCAAAAAAAAAAACCCTTAACTTCATGAACTAGAATGATTTCACCTTCACATATTAGTGGTAAGAGTACCTTTTGCAGTCTTCTAAAGATTTAGCAGTCACTTATTACTAGGACAACTGCTCTTTTACTTCAGGGCAGCCTGGCAATTTTTGCACTGTTATTCATCTCACCAAAATGCACATTATCTAATAATATTTAAGTTGTATAAACACACCTTTCAAGGGAAGGAGCTGTTGAAAGAAACCAGACAAAGAATTAGTACAAAAGCAAAACTTGTACTTTGCTAAAATGACTGCTCCTGTTCTGGACAGATTCCCTGCTCTCCAGGAGGAAAAGGAAATGAAGATAGAGACATGCAGTCTTTCTGTCCCAACAATTAAGCAGAAAGCAACTTCCAATTTTCTAAGCAGCAGCTGTTGCCTCACTGTGAAGAACACTGCCACAGGGCCTGCAGTCAGTTCCAGTGTTTAAAATGCTACTTTAGGTGACAGTGTCAGTGAAAAGTTACCTTTTTTCCCCCAAGTTAGTACTGAATGCATCTAGGTGAGAATGATTAAAAAGAAAAGTCCTCTTTTCAGTTCTGCTTGGCATTTCACCTTCAAGACAGAACTGACCTCAACTGTTTTATTGTGCTAGGTATGTTTTTGACGTCAGCCACATGGTGTCTGAGAGTTTCATAATCAACTTTTGCTAAATTAATTACAAAGATTTTTTTTTCTTTTACGAAAGTGGTCAGGAATGAGAGAACAGTTTTGAGTCCTAAAGCAGGACTCATAAAGATGAGACAAAATCTGGTCAATAAAGAATGAACTTGTGAAGAAAAATGTCAGCTGAAAATTGATCATTCTTCTATTACTGATACTTCATAATCATCCCATATTAGCTTATCCTGTTTAGCACACTTCTCTACCTATGCATAAGACATCAGTGTGCTGCATTCAAGATCCAGTCTTGGAGTTCCAGTAGTTTCCTGCTGACCCTCTTCCCATTGTTCATACCTGCAATCATCTACAAGACATGAGTTTGTCCAATAGGAGCTCAGGAAAGCTACAGCTCTAGGAAAGCACATGGGGAAGCTGGAGAGTCTTGACAGGTCAGAGAGGCAAGAATCCTAAAAGTATATCTTGCTCTTCATGTAGGTGACGCAGCTTGCATTAACACAAATGTAAGTTACTCTTATACCCAGGAAAAGAAGGTATCTTCAAAGCCATGCATAAGCACAGCTTTATATTAGTTAGTTCTGTAGCTTAACTGGCTTCAATATACAGGAAATTATTTAAATACAAGATATCAAAATACACACATTCACTTGGCGTTAACACATTTGTGTCAGTGGGGTTTTTGACAACTCATTTTCATTTTAGGCAGCGTTAAGTGCCTTGAAACAGTTTTCAGAACAAGGCTTGGATCCAGTGGAAGGGGCTATGAAAGTTGAAAACGGATCACATGAAAAGTAAGTACCATTTAATTCTCTGCATTTTAATGCCTGTGTGGAATGGTAGATAAGAAATGCTAATTAAGAGCTTAGCTGACCTTTTAAACCTGTTCAGAAGTATTTCCTCTGGAATTTATGTAGTTTATGACAATTTGAGAGGATAAACAAGATTTCAGGTTTAGCGTTACTGATAATGTTTAATAATGAGCTATGAGATAGTCCATCCTCCTGCGGAAAACTGAATGGAAAGGATTTTCTTTTCATTGTAAGGATTTTGAGTAATCAGCATAACATGATTTTTGTCAAATGTCTATCCAGTATAGACTTTTTTTCCATTTGCTAGCCTGTTTACATAAGAAGGTAGTCCTGTGTTCCTAAATAAATTAGGAAGTAATAGAATAAAAGAAGACTAAAAGTGGCATTTGGAATTTTCAATAGATATATTGTGGCTATTTATAAACTAATTTAATCAGAAACATTTTTCCATATGATCTCATCAGCATAGTATTTGAACATAAATATTGTTGTTTCACTTTAAAATGTTACCTTCCACAGTGACCTTTGAATCTCATGTGCCATCTGGTAATAAACATGTCTTAAAGATGTGCAACCCTGGACCTTACCGCTCTTGTTAATGTATTAATCTTTCAGACAAGTCAAGCATCTGGGAGAGAAAGCAGACAATAAACAGACTAACTCAGGCACCATTGCTCAGGACTGCAAGGATTCAAAGGCTGTCGTCTAGGAGCTTCCCAGCACCCACGGCTGCCACTGCATCCTTATAAACCTGTCAACACGCAATAGGGTGTATGTGTACAAGGAAATGAATGACTAATGCCATTATTTGAGTCTTATGTGAAGACAACACTATTCTAACTCAAGAGATAGTATACATGGTACTGTTTATTCAACTGTGGAAGAAAATAAAATTGAACATTTCCCTTAGAACTCAAGATCAGAGCATAACTCAATTGCCCAGAGGCAGAAGAAGTCCGATCATGTTACTGGAGGTCAAAATAACAACTAATTAACAAAAAATGTTTGAGAAGAAAGGGAAACTTTAAAATCGATTAGTATTGAGGAAAACAAGTCAGCATTGGTTCACTTATACAATTTTTTCGTAGTGTAGTTTTAAGTTCAGCTTACTGTTTTTTAAATAATGCTTGGATATTTTAAAATTAACCAATGACAGTGCTGTGAGAATTGTACTTGTCTTCATATACAGTCATACAGCTTAACTTTTTATGCAAACATTATACATTCTTCATTCTATATGAATACGTATGACTTAAGATGCACTACTCCGAGTTGTATGCAAACAGAAGTTTAAATCATTACAAGTATTTGCTTAACATGAACAGATGTTAGTTATGATCAGTCTCCATATACTTCAGGAAAAAAAAAAAGCAGATATAGTATTTTATTTTCCTTGCCATAATCAATTAAAGAGGCGTCTTGCCTCCAAGGAACATCTTCCCCTTCAATTCTGCTCTCTGTTGTGTGAAGTACATCTACACTCCATTCTGTGTGTTGTATCAGCCCACCATTTGCATCAACTGAGTGTTTTTAACCTCTGCATTTGGACCAAGAGCAAAACGTAGGACTGCAGTGTTACCAAGAAAAGGAAAGAAAGCTGTTGATGTTAAGATCATTCTTTTCTGACGAGAGTGGCAGCAGAGAAAAGATCTGTGTCTACTCTGTACCAGTATATTTCTTATAAGTTTGTGGTCAAATGCAGTAAAACCACATCAGTTCATGTGCACAATGACAGTGTCGTCTCTTTCTTTATCATACACTGGTTGACAAGTAAGAGAATGAAGTGTGAAAAGGCCAATTAAAAGCTAATGAATGACTGGCTACCAAAGGCAGGATTCTACCTACCTTTCCCCATGCCACCACCTTTTACAAACCCACTGTTAGACCAATCATCCTGTCTTTTAAGTCATTTATTTATCCATAATGTAGATATTTTATTTTATGTAAAACTAATGCAGAAAACACATAAAGCTTCTAACCACTGCGCAACTGTCATGACAACATTGCACAAGATTTTAGAAGCGTGTAAACCAGGGATCACAACCCAGGTGACTCATGCAGGAAAGCAGACAAGCAGCAATGTAAGGAAATGGTGCAAGGTACGGTGGCATTGATTCACCTCTGGGATAAGTTTTTAGGGTGACATGCATCATGTTCTTACAGAATCACTGGTTGCTGAAAATTTGAAGTCCTTCTTTCTACTTCTTGTTTCTCAAGCATATGATTCACTCTTTCCCTAGCAGATGAGGAGACTTTGTGCTAAAAGTTTGCAATTTCTTAGACTCTGACTCCACAAAAGAGTCAGGAACAAGCTGAACCTTTCAGTTACCACAGAACTGGGAGCTTTCCAGAGGCATTTGGCACCTGGCAGACTGAAGTTACTCAGGCTGCAGCATACAAAAATAATTAGCTCTTGCACACCATCTTTCTCAGAAATACATTATGGGCCTAATTGCCAACCTGAGCTGAAATTCTACAGCTCCTTCACCTTAGCAGCCAGCTCAGAGTTTGGAAACAGGCTGAGTCTGTGCTTTACCAGTACGTGCCAGTACGCAGAATACAAATGGCATTTTTGTCCTCTCCCATGGAGAACAAGAACAAAAGGAAGAGGCAAACCCATTCCTTGACAACTCTGTCCTAAGGGCAAGAGCTGAGCTTGCTGGGGAGAATGTGACAAGGAGACTGGCAGTATGATCTCCCTGCCATTAGCAGAACCTCTGTGGTGTGCTCCCTGTCCCGTCACTACTGAGAAACACTTTGTATTGGTTTACTCAGAAGCTCAAGGTGTGGCTTGTTATTTGGTGCCATTCTCTAGGTACAGCCACAAAAATGTGCCCAGTAAACTTCAGATTAGTTGCTTAGTTGCAGGTGGCCTCTGCGCTGAGAGCCCGGTATATGCAGTGCATATGGAGAACCAAATATGTGCTACCAGCTGTCTAGGCCTAAAGTGTGCCATTTAGCCTTCAATACAGACAACAGTAAAGAAAGGTCATCCTTGTGAAACTGCTACTGTCTATCTGAGGTCCTCCTGTGTCCTGGTTTAAACCCAGTCTGCCACACAGTTTGCTCACTCACTCCTCCCTCTTTCTTCCGGGGGGAATGGGGAGGAGAATCGAAAGAATGCAACTCCCACAGGTTGAAATAAGAACAGTTTAGTAACTAAGGTATAACACAAATCACTGCTGCTGCCACCAGTAATAATAGTGACACGGGAAATACAAGGAAAGAGAATACAACCACTCACCACCGATACCAAGCCTGACCAAGCAGCGAGCCCCCACCCTTCTTGGGTCTCTGCCCTCTGTTTTTATATCATGGGCATGACATGCTGTGGTATGGAATACCTCTTTGGTCAGTTTGGGTCAAGTGTCCTCTTTCTGCTTCCTCTCGGCTTCCCGTACTCCCTGGCAGAATGTGAGGCTCAGAAAGCCCTTGGCCAGACCAAAATATTACTAAGCAGTAACTGAAAACATCAGCATTATCAGCGCTGTTCCCAGTCAGAAAATCAAAACCACAGCACTGCACCAGCTATCAAGGAGAAAAATGACTGCTACTGCCTAACCCAGGACATCCTGTTAGTCAGAAGCATGCTTGATTCTGATTCTGACAAAACCCAAGACAAGTAACTGACTTGAGCCCACTCTTTTTTTCTTCAAAAGTATGGAAACAGGAAGCAGAATGGGGGAGGAGTGTCATAGAGTGGCAGGATTTCTAACTATTTTCCAAACACAGGATTGACTAATAATTATTGTAATCACAAGTCAGGAAGCCTAAGGGAGCCTGAGGTAAAGTGCCCGGAGATGGCAGTTTTGAAGCACCTCACAGGCTACAGATTAAGTCTCACAGAAGAGGCTCCAGTGAAGGTGAATGTAGAGCTTTTTCTGGCATAATCTGAAGAAAGAGTCCCTGCTCCCTGCAGCTACAATGGGATCACAGACTTCAGTATGGAGTTCATCAAGATACCTGAGCTCCATGGTGTCATTTTGATGTCACTAAGATACTCTATGGTTCCTCTCTCAGTGAAGAGGTTTCAGCCTGCTCTCTGCTTATCACGCATGAGAAGTTTCTCAGAGAAAATCATGGAGAATTCACACACATGTACATAAATGCACTTTAAATATACTTTGGCATTTACACTAGCAACCTCCCAAGAGCCTGAGGAAAGTTCTTGCACCAGAGATGTTGCAGCAGCCCCTGGACTCATCTCTGTTCTTCGTTCACAGTTATTTCTCTTAGTTAGCTGGCAATATCTGAAAGCTGTTGTGGAGGGCTTAAGTCCCACAGTCTAAAAATCACTTTATTTTCCTTCAGTAACCTGTTCTTTTTTCTTCTGAATTTGCTTCCTAAAATGGCATAAGAGCTTTTAGAGAAGGGCGTACAGAACAGAGCAAACTTTGTATTTAATTTTGTTAATAATCAACTAATGATGGACTCTGGAAGAATATCAATACATTTGAATATTATTCTTAGTTCTAAAAAGGTTTATTTTTCTGACAGCAGTTGATGCATTTTTTTATTTTTTGTATTATACTTTCTTTGAGGTAGAAACTTCATCAAACTTCTGTTTGAAAAGCACAGAGAATAGTTTAGTTCCCTGTTGAGCATGCATCCCACACCCGTCATCCTGGATCTCAGAGCATTTTCAAACATGAGCAAATACCATGTTTTTACTGACATGGGTCTGAGGTGCAAAATGATGCTGAGGAATAAGACAGGGATAAGTAACAAGGCTTAGGATAGGCAGCCTGCCTATCTAGCAGACTACTGAGGGTACTGTGGTGAACTCTGTTTTCAACTCTAAGGACTCAGAACTCAAATTGACAGCAGTTCTGGATGCATAGCACTCATTTATTGGGAGGAATGATGCTAAAGAGAAAATTGGAGTCTCAGGTATCCTCTCAGACAATCTTCTCAACACTTTTTAGGGGGCAGTGAACTAAGAACTTGCACAGGAAAAGGCTCAACACTAAGGGAGTGTGAGTATCTGATATGACTCAAAGTCAGGAATTCACACAGTTAATTTTATATCTGAATTATCATCTCCAGTTGCACCCTGGCCTGTCAACAGCTCAGCACATGCTGGAAGTTTCTGTTCTTGCATTGACACATATAGCAAGGGGACTATTCCAAAGGGACAGATGTGCTGCTTCCAACAAATGCAGAATGCAGCAGTATCAAGGCCATAAAGCTGGAGAAAAAGGTGCAGTTTTCTGTCCCCAGCCGCCCTAATTCTCACCTTCCATTTGCAGAGGAGCTGAATTTACCCCTCAGCTAGAGCCCCCACTGAATTAAAAAAAAAAGAATTATGCTTCCATATAATTTCCCCTGATCAAAGTCATCGTATTTAAAAGATTTAGTGCTTGTCAGCAACATTTTTAAAGGGACTTTGGATAATGAGCAGAGAGGGAGCTCAGGAGGTCTTGTTCCCTCTGTCATGTCTTCCTTCTGAAGGATAAGAAAAGGACTGAGCCAGAACAGACTTTAAAAAACAGTAGGGGAGTAGTAGGGATGAATGACTGCAGGAATATGGAATCTCCTCCTCCTTGTCCTGAAGTGACAATGAAATTGAATCCTTCCTAAAGTGTATGCAAAGCCCTTGATCTCTCTGAGGGTACTTTACTGCATGCATTTTATTGGTGGGTGGCTGCTTGTTGTTCTTGTCTCTCTGGCCTGCTCCAATTCCCCATGAAACAGCAGAAAGTTTCCCGTTTCCTGCAATAAGAGTTGAGAAAAAAATTTAAGCTGGATATGTTTTCCAGTTAATAGGCAGAGGGTTGGGTTTTTGTTTGTTACAAAACTCTTTGAAAGAAAAATACATTTGGTAAACTCTCTATATTCTCCCAGAAACATCCAACATTTCCTCACTCTCAGGGCTTGTCATAAGCAGGTAAGACTTTCTTTGCTCAAAGAAAAGTGTTCTTTGCAACCCTTGAGAACAGTCATCAGAGGGTGGAATGTTATTTTAATGGTGGTGAAGATAGAGACTATGTCAGAGCCCCTAATACAACATTATGTGGTGATTTTTATATGCTTTGAGGCGACATCGTTCTGTGATCAATGGAAACAGAGTGTGACTGTTCTTCACCAGCCTTCCACATCAAACACGGCAAATTACCAGCACTGAGCAATAGTGTTAGGCACATATATTTGGCGGAGCTTCCCAAGGACATCTCCAGAACAGCTGGAAGGAGAGAAACACGTCCTCAGCTGCATCTTGCTCTTTCTCTCCCCACAGATGATGAACCTCAAGCTGAAGGGGTAAGGTACGATCAGGATGAGGCATGGGGAAATATTGGCTTCCCCTCTGGATATTTACCTCTCGTGCAGGTCCCTTTCTGTTTTTAACTGCATTCCTGAAGCATGATATGAGCTGAGCAAGTGTGTACATCGGTAGATGAGATGGGTATGAAGTGTTTTGGTGGTATGATTTCTATTATTCCACATGACTGGTACTGGCTTTTGTTCTTGATCATACAGCTTGTTATTTGCTTTATGCAGTTAGTCATGGTTGGCTGTGCACTTTTGTGCTTGGTGTTTTAACTCTGTAGCACTTCAGTACAAAGGAAATTTAAAAAACAACAATGAAAATGTTTCTAATCTATTCTTAATTAAATAGACCTTAATCGTTATTAATGGGAAGAGGGAAGAAAAACAAAGTGATTGCTAACTTGAAAATATAATTTATTTAAGGGGCAAACTTTTCTTTATTTAACCAGGATGTAGGGGAGTCTGAATACCCGTGAACTTTTTATCTGACAGCACACTATAAATGAGAGCAAAATTAACCTGGATAAACCAGTTTATGTCTCTCACTACATTATATTAAAAATAACTTTGTGCATTAAAACAGATCACTTAAGCCTGCTTATTTACTTTTATTCATGATTATATGAGCAGCATAGATTTACTTTTTTATAGGCCACTGGTACCTGTTAAAAATATTCAAGGGTAATAATAACAAAGTCAATGTAGTGTAATTCCCTGTTTTGAAATTGCCTGTTTCCACCCCCTGCTTGACCCCCAATTCACTGTATTTGATCTAGGCTGGAGACAGATTTGAGGGGTTTTAATTTATTTAGGTTTAAATATAGGACATCTTAAAATGTAGTTCAAAGTAGAGAAGACATTTAAATATGGTAGGGTTAAAAAAATCAAAATGTGACATCTGTCTGTGGTGCAAAGATAGAATCAACTGTTGCCTAAAATACACGTGAATTATTTGAAACTGAAAGACTGAGCTTCATCCAGGCTCTGAAGACAGTAGAGTTTTGTTCATCAACTTCAATACAGCCTGGCTTTAATCCATTGTTATCCCTCCAGACCACATAGATTGAATGTGGGATAACCCATGTACTTAAACTGAACTTTCTTGCATTGCATTACCATAAAATGACAATTTATTGAAAACCAAGGTTGATGTCCCCCTAAATGGAAACAAAATATAAAGTAAAAGAGGTGCAGAAATTTTTCTTGTCAAGGGAGATGTACCAGTCTAGAGTGCAGCACAGTACCTGTACTCTGACCAGCTTTACACACAGCCTTATTAATCAAGGTCTCACTTGTCATAATCACTAGGGTTATTGGTAATTGAAAGTTCAACCCAAATGATAAGTTGTAAAGTTGGGAATTATTTCCTGATGGACTAGAAACAGCACACATAGGTATCTGGTAAGCAGAGACTACAGTTCCCATGTGCAACACATGGTAGGAGTAAACAGTTAAATGAGCACAGATAATACAGTTTCTTACAAAAGAAAAGTCACCATGCTTAAGGCTGTGCCATCAATTTATGCACCTCACTTCAAAAAAGCTGCTTTTATTATTGTGAAATATTTGTTGCTTGTGATCTGCATAGCACAGAGAAAGATGATGCTACTATTTCAATGTTTCTTCTAACTCATAGGCTAAATAACCCAGGGCCAGAATATTAATAGCACTGAACTATTTAAATATAACAGAAAGGATGACATTATCAGATGTCTTCTGAAAATCTGATCCCAACTGGGCACAATTAACTTGAATATCACCTTTGGAAACTGCTTTTGAAATGCTACCAGATCTATCAGCCTATTGTGATGACCTACAAAAGTAAGTGCGTTGTTGAGGAGGAATGACGTTGTCAGGATCTTGGCACCCATATATACAAAATTTTGTGGCAGAGTTTGAAGGTAACTGAAGTTAAATGTGAGAGACTTCTGTCCCTTCCCTCTGCACCAGTTGTACTCCCAACTGCTGCATTTGCACAAGAGCTGATGCAAAAGTTTTCACAGATTTCAAAAAGATTGTGAAAACAGTTTTGTGAAATAAAAGTTTGTGAGAAATCAGAGACTTAATAACATCCATATTTTTTTCTTTTGCTAATTTCTTTTACAATGTGGTTTACCAAAAATATCCCTTCCCAAATAAATCATTGTTTCTTTCTACAGAGTCCTTCACATTTTGTTTTGGTAGAAACATAAACACAAAACAGCAGATTTGCAAAATCTGGAAAAAGAGATGGTATTGGCTTTTTTGAATGGAGTTTAACATTTTTCTATATATAGAATCATAGAATAGTTAGGGTTGGAAAGGACCTCAAGATCATCTAGTTCCAACCCCCCTGCTCTGGGCAGGG
>JASSUY010039166.1:0-32108 GCA_032466535.1 Forpus xanthops | reverse complement strand
CCATTTCCCCGGGACTGGGGAAGAAAGAGGGGGGGGTGCACAGAACTGTTTGAGGGGGGCCTCAAACTACGACAGGTAGGTATGATCCAAGTACAAAAAAGATTTAATAAGGCCCCTCAAATTGCTCAGAGACTACAGTAGAGATGGGGTTGGATCCCAGTCTTTTCATTATTGAGGTTTCACCAGATCAAAATGCCCAGGCCACCATTTATAACTTATATTTTCTTGGTTGTTTATAAAGGTACCAATACAGACAACAGATTAAAAGATGTTGAATTCCCTGTACTTGAAAATAGAATATGCAATCTCCCTGAATTTCTGAATGGAAGTGTAAGAAATCATGAATTTTGTGGTGGATTTACCTTTGGGAGCATAGATAACTGTGAGGTAAGAGTAATCTAGCTGTGAGTGCATGCAGTTCAAATGACAACTTGTACTTTCACGGCTCAGAAATAGCTTCAGCAACTCAAAGCTTCTGCCTAAAGCATAAAAACTGAGGTCTACGTACCATGTTCTCTTCACTCACACAGTTAATCAAAATAGTAGGAAAATTCTGGAAGGCAATTTTGCATTCCTTTCAGAACTGCATGCTGGCATATCCTGCTCCTTGTATCTTAGTGTTGTGAATGCCTCACCTCACTCCTAGAGACAGAGGGTAAACTAGTGGCTGATTCCAGTGCAGCCTGGAGTTGTATCGCATCTTCATTTAAACCCTGGATTAAATAAAGTTTGAAGTGCTTCCAGTTTTCTCATTTTCACTAGTAGGTGAAAAGACTTTTAAAATGTGGTTTTCTTAATGGGGACTGTCATGATGGGAGCCTTTCAATAAAAAGCTGGTAACCACTTGGTGACAGTCAGAAAGAAAATGCTGGTCTGTCTGAGCACGTGTTTAAGACTGTGCAAATGATACCTGTTATGCATTTATTGATAGGATTACAAATTACTGGACATATCCTATGATACCTACATTCATATCCTATGATCCCTGGATTTTAAGGAACAGCATTAAAACAAACTCATTTTGACCAGGGTGAAGGAGGATGTTGAAAATCAAGAAATTTCCTTTTGTGTGTCATTGGCCTCACAATGACCTTGGGATGTTCCTACATCCATGATTAGATCTGCAGATGGTAGAACTTCAGAGCATGGGAATGGCCTTGAATGCTTGGAAAGAACTTTGGGGTTTTTAAATTGCTTTAGCCCAGCATGTCTAATAAAACACTCTCCCTTTCTCTACATCCTTTACCTCTGTCATATTTTGAGGGCTTCAGAGTTACCACAGTATCATTCCTGCCAAGCATTTTGCTGCTTGTGTCTAGTGTCTCAGCTAGAGAAGTCACTTTATTCTCTCTTGCCCTCCCTAGGCTGAAGCTGGAGGACCTTTGGTCTGCCAAGATAAGGACAGATTTGTTCAGTATGGAGTCACCTCTTGGGGACTGGATTGTACCCAGCCATCAAAGCCTGTTTTTGTCCAAATTCCTCGTTTTGTCTCTTGGATCAAGAATGCAATGGTTGCCCACTGAATCTACATGCAGGCTAGCTTTCCTGGAAAGCAGTCAATGTGTCAGCAACAGCGTTCCAAGTATGGTTTTAAATTGTACTAATTCATAAGAATCTTAAATAAATATAACTACTGGCTGAACTGGTTGAAGTAGTTATTGCAAAGAAATAAGCAAGTTGTCCAATTATTACTGCCCATCAGTGTGTCTGTGTTGTGCCTGGTAAATCAAACACGTTGCATGTGGCAGTAGATGTAAGGTTCCTACTTTACCTTTCTCCTTAAGACATGCTCCAGCTCATGATAGTGGCTTTTTCTTTGTTGAGAAACCTGCTTTTCTCCTCTGTAAATGCAACAGCTGGCCTATTTCTATGTACAAGGTCTTTTCTGTACAAGAAACTTTATCTCAAATCAAGCCCATCTCTCTACCCATCACTGCATCTGCTCCCCTTTCTGTTGGTGCTTCGGGCACTGCCAAAAGGCAGTTTCAGGTATTTGTTACCATATTTTGCTAGTAGATGCTGAACTGTGCCTGCTGGGGGGCTGCTGACTTGGATGATTCCATTGCCTGCAAAGGTTTTGTACAGTCTGCCTCTAAGTCACATGGCACAGTAGCACAAACGTGCAGCTGCATACTCCTCATTGAACCCAAGCAACGCACACATTTGTCACTAAAATGCTGCTGCTGTTTCATGTAAATCAAAGGCTGGTTTTCTTGATTTCAAGGCTTAAAAAATGCCGTTCTTGCCAGACACTCTTGTCAGTGTACCTTGCTATACTATTTGGTTAAATTTGGTGTAACAATCAGTGGAGCTCTTCCTGGACATTAAGAAATATGACAATTTTCATGTCAGTAGGCATCACATTTGGAAATTGGTTTTATTTCCTAGAAATCCATGTGATTCATTAGCAGTCCATTCTCCTGCTACAGCATGTTTTCTGGGGTTGAGGACTCACTTTCTCTCTTTTGCCTTCACTTTAAAATATTCTCTGAATCTTCTTTGACTTGGTTCTACAGTTATTTAAGTCTTTTCTCTGTGTCATGTTGTGATTTGTTTTCTTTTTTAATTTAGCTTTTATGAGAATATAATCTAGAAATCCTGCATTATTTTCTTCAGCTGTGAAAACAATTGCCATTTCATCTGTTTCCTTGCAGCATAGGAATTTTTGATTTACTATTAGTCATCTCTCCTGGTTTTGGCATATAGTAAAACACTACTTCTGGCAAGGCTTCTTTCATTTTCCGGCCTTTTGATGTGTCCGAATAATAAATCTATATTTATATTTACAGTGCAACTCATTAATACTAGGACAGTGTCAATACATTGTCATAGGAGTTAGGAAGTTGGACTCTGATTTTGACAAAAAGACCAATACTTTGTCATCAGATGGCACCCTGCATCCTTGACGCACACAAGTTTCAGCCATGCTTCTTGGATCTGCTTCAGTGCACTGTATATTCTTATTCTGTCACAGTTTCAACAGGACCACCAGATTTCTTTGGTTTCCTGTGCCTTAAGCCTGTAGACAACTGCAGCACTTCAAACCTTTCAGAGTGCTAGAAGTGCATTTTCTTCAAGTAGTTATTTTATACAAAACTAATGGGCAGTTTGTAACTAGGGAAGTTGTTGCGGACATTGACAAAAAAGGTGGGAAAAGAATAAGAGTAAACAATAAAGTTGATCAGCAAATTTTCCATGATTTCTAATGAAAAATGTCCTAGCTCAGGAGTTTACATGAGAGTCAGACAAAAACGAATCCAAATTCTAACAACTTTTCCAATGATTCCTCCAGCAAATGCAAGCTGTGGAATCTAATAGCAAGATCTTTCATATGAAAATCCTGAAAGAAGAAAGGATTTTTATACAACATCTATTAAACTGGAACCATTATGAACACTTTTATAGACAGCTTGTAAGCAAAGATATTATTGCATGTTACACACACTCACACAGTGGACACACAAACATAATCTGCCAAAATATTAAACTAAATCTGAAGGTGGCATTGTCTCCTCACTGACATAGGGTTGAAAATCTCACTGACTCAAGTGGCTTGAACTGGTCATGCTCCACACAGCCTTGAATTGAATACAACAACATCATTTGCTGACTTTCCCTTTTAGCATTTTACTTCAGTATAATTAAACTGGTTAGAATATCCATTTTTCATGCAAGTTACTGAGTCAAGAATAAGCATGGAAGTAAACCTACATGTAAGTTACAAGTAGAAGCTTCGTTGTCAATTTAAATATAATCATTGTATAGAAAATGGAGGTGGTTTGTCCCTCTTTTCTGAAACGATTAGGAGCAGGGAGCTACAAACATTCATCAGCTAGAACTAGATCATCTTAAGGTCCTTTGCAACCCTAACTATTCTATGATTCTATGATCTCATTTCAGTGACATTTTTAGACAGCTGATTTCATTACTAGCTGGAACCATCAATAAGCAACATACTGCTGCAGGCTTCATTGTACGTAACTGTGCAAGCATGTACAAAAATAACAGCACTTTACAAATAGCAGGCCTTTTCTGGGGTCTTTGGAGGCACTTGGGCAACTGTTGGGTAAAATGCAAGAACACTTCATCTCCTCTGATTTTCTGACCAGAAGTGGATTCATGTTTATGCATTGCTTTACTTTCTCTTCTACATTCTGCTGCCAAATAGCCTCACCTTCATCCTGGGACTTTCCAGTAACTCCAGATATTTTGAACAGAGGGTTAAGCTGCAGTATTACATGTGAGAGGAAGGACTGATAAGAGTTCAATAGCTTTTCTTCCTTCTGGGCTCCCGAATAGCAGTCGCAACTGAGTCTTGTGATTGGGGGTAGTGGTGACAGGAACTACTTCCTTGCTAAACCCAAAAAAGGTTTAGCCATGATTTGCCAGGCACCACCCTTTTAAAGAGCCTGAGTAAAAGCAGATATTCCCTTCCTTATTGACTCTTCCAAAAAGAGAATTAAGAAATGTACATACAGGTTGAATTTCAGGCCCTGCTATATACTGCTTCTCTGTTTCTGATGTGCAGCCCCACAGGTAAAGAGTGACTAGCGCCTGCAGGCAGGGTGATTGCTGTATACTAGGAGAATAGCAAAATCAAGAAAGGACAAGGTTGTGTGCAGGACATGTGCTCCCACTAACAGAAATATGGGGTAGACTACAGCAGACCACCACAGTGGTTTTGCTGAATCGTTTCCCAAAGCAGCACTAGTGCTGGGCATTACATGCCAAGATACTTGAGCAGGACTCAAAGCTGCCCACCGGGTGAGTCACTCTGCTGTATGTTACCCTTCAGTTTAGCTGTGGTTTCCCAAAGCTCTCTGTCTAGGAAATGGACAACACTGTTGCTCTCCTACCTGTCAGAGACATCATGAAGTTGTTCCTCATCTACAAAGAGTTCTCACACACAGTATGCTAAATGCCATGGCTGTCGAACTGGGCACTATTTCTGAGTATTTACAGCTGAATAAGCCCTTCAGCTGCTTACTTTTAAGGTGGGGAAAGGACTGCACTTTCTCTTGACATCCTTCAGTAAGGCTGCTGTCAGATTCTTTATGGCAATAATCATCTTCATGGCTCTGTTAAGCTCCATTGCAGGGTCCCTGTTTTTCCAGATACTTTTTTCAGCAACACAACCCCCCCAGTAGTTAATTCTTTAGATAGTCTCTAAAAATCTTCTATAAAGCTCTTGACATCAGTCTACACACTTCCTCACTCCCTATTTCTCACACGTCTGCCTGACTTTATTCTACTGTTTTCTTATATCTGGCAGCAGCCGGAAAAAAATGAACATTTCAAAGACTAAAACTTTCACTGCTGGAAAAACATCCTTTCTGTTTCTTGCCATAACCATCACTGTCCTTTCCTAGGATACGTTAGCATCTATTGCTATAAATTGCAGAGGTGAGCTTATCTATCAGGTCTTCTGCCTTCTGTATTCCTTCAAGTGTAGAGCAAAGAGGGAATTTATTCTTAAATTGGCTACCTTTTTCTTTTCTGAACCCCTTCTCATGTTACCTGCAGTAGCTCCTGCTGTTGGAAGCTGAGCACATCATCCTTCTGTGGTCACTGCCCAAAGTTCCCTCTGGCTTTGTGAACTAGGGCTATGTCACTTGTTCACTTGTTTAGGCTGTCTTTGGAAAGAAAGTAAAAAATATCTTCCTTGAGCATCTGTGCCATATACCCTCTGGAGCTCTTCCATGAGCTCCTTTAGCTCACGCTCACCCCCATCTTACAGATGTGCCTTTCCTTAGAGCTGCATTTTGAGATCTTCCCCTCCAAGCTACTGAATCTTGCCTTTAGCCCTTTTTCCTCTTAGCAAATAACTGATATCTAACAGGCTGTTTTCTGACTTTTTCTGAATCTGAAATTTAGGGAAATTAACTATGTGTGAGTTACTCAGTAAGATGTTACCCGTGTTCTGACATTGTTTACAATTTCTTTTCAGGGGATTTTTTCTGAGCTTACAGTAAACCCAATTTCAAGGGTCAACTTCTATTTAAAAAGCCTCCTACTGTTGTTTATATTTTAACCACTGTGCTAACTAACGTACCCAGACTCTGAAATGAGGTCCGATAAACTTCCACCTGCGGTAGGCCGCATAGTGGTCAAATAAATGAGAACAAACACCACAAGACCAGAACTGTGTGAGGATTTAGACACTGTGTGGATCTATGAGGGAAAAGAGGAAAGAAGGAAAGGCATGGAAGGGGGCAGAAAAATCAACAACTTGCAAGAGATTCTTTCAAACATGATGCCTTGTGAGATCACATCCTTGTCACAAGGCATCACTGAGAAGTGCCAGTCTGGCAGATGAAAGACATTTCCCCTTTTTTTGACATTTTCTTGTGGAAAACTTATAGAATGACATTTTTGTATCACGAATGATTGCTGACAATATCACTTTGATACTGTCTTTGAAAGAAAAGGCAACACAAGTTTTCTTTCCTTTCCTCAGAAACAAATCAGAAGCATCCAGAGTTCAGTAGATGCATCTTAACCAGGTTCAAGGCAATGAGGTTGAGAGAAGAGCCAGACCCAAGCCTAAAAGTGGCAACTACTATGGACCTGAAGGGGAGTATATGCATATCTTTAACATGTGGAAAATTTGCAAGAAGAGTGCAGCTAAAACTCGAGGCTTTTCAAGCCCCGCACATGCAGCAGAAACAATCCCATGTAAACCACATATGCAGCTTTTTCTTAGACTTTACTCACAAGATGTGTACCATAATGCACTAACCCAGAGAATACCACAGTGGAAATGAGAGATACAGAAGGGTGGGGAAGGTGCCACTCAGGCTGGGGGGGGGGGGGACAGGGCTGTGCAGAAAACAAATTTTGCATTAGGATAAGTAAAAATTCACTATCTGATTATACTTGATGGAAAGGAGGCATGAGATTGGCAAGCAGATGCTGGTGGGGCTGGGAGCAAAGCGGTAACCAGGGAGTCAGGGGGTGTGGAACAAGAGAGAGGGCACCCAGGGTCTGGAGTGAGAATTGAAAATGGGGTTAAGATTGTTAAAAAAATGTGGACTAAGCCAGATTTGAGTACATCTCTGAAGCTTGCTTGCTAGCAAAGCCTACTTTTTATTCTGCTCCTTCATTTTTTCCTTCCTTCCCAACAAGTAATTCTTCCTAAAACCCAATAAACCAAATCTCACATACAATTGCACAGTGTCCAACCCCTTCTCCCTGTCACCCTTCAAGTGTTTCCTTGAGCTGTGTCCAGCTCCCATAAGCTCTTTTCTGGGCCCATTTGCTTTGCTTCCATGGCCTAACATTAGTGATCACCCAAGTCTCTGCAGATATCCTGTGCCTTGCTGGTCTTCACAAGTGCATTAAAACATCTTCAAGCACAGAAGACAACCAGATAGCTTGGTATTAATGGACAAAAATAGAAGAGCTATAAGCAGAATCCACTCTAGATTTTTCACATAACTGCTAATATAGTAGCTAATATATATGCTATAGATATGCTATATATAATAATATATAACATATCATACAATAATATGACAGCAGCTAATTTGATTCCATATTAGAATGTCTCTATCACTTATTTACTCCTGCCCCCGAGCTTTATCCCAAGCGCTCAGTTGCAGAAGACTAAACTTCATGATCCAGTAGCACCCGTTGAAACCTGTTTTCCTCATTCAATATTCAGCCCCCTCCTGCCTCCAGTGAGTCACCAGTACATTTGATTCAACAAGTTGTTTTGAAGCAACACCAATGACCTAACATGCAAAAGAAGCCATGAAATGGTGCTGCAGTGCAACTTTCCAAGGCAAAGGCCGCTTGGGAAATGCAGAGTGATCTTATGTTGAAATCAGGATAACATATGGATGAGCAAAGTCTGACAGCCTCACTGGATGAGTTTGTGCATGCAGTATGAGGTTAAATGTCTGGCAAGGAATAACATGAAATAGCTATCTGTGGGTCTTTAGCCCAAAGTTATGCTACTGAACTAAAATTAACTCTAAGTCTTACTTCCAAATAGAAGAACAAAAGTAAAGTTTAGGTCAAGGATATGTAGGAAAGATGCAATTCTTTAATAAAAAAAGTAAAATTCAACTATTTTACAGAGTTAATATTACCAAGATCTGATAATTGTGCTCACCTTGAGTTTAAATGGAAGTTGGCATTTATAATATCAATAGAAATATTATTGGCTGAAATTACCATTGAGAGTATAGTGACAGGAGAAATTCAAATTCTGCCTGGACACATGATTTCCTATTCTTTCCAGCAAAATTATTCTATTCTTTAGCAAAGAAAGGCCTAACCATTTGAGAGCAAAAATGCCCCCAAAAACAAGAGAGTGTTATCACATTTCCCAGTATCCAGTACAAATGATTGAGTCTGATTTTGTAATCCATCCAATTCAAGGTTGTTTGAATGGCCACACTATGGTAAAGGGGGTCACAGCATGGGAGAATGATTAACTTCATCTACTTGCCTTGTTTGTTTGATGCTGCCTCACTGCAGTGCGAGTCAATAAAACTTTGTACACTGATGCACACAACTTCCAGCACCCACCATCTGGGCCAAAATGGGGATTAGCAAAGCTGCTTTTCTCTTTCTTTTCTTGCTCAGTTCAGGTAAGACTCTTTGCTTTCTTTTTGCCCAGGTGAGATGGGGACCACATGTTTGCATTTGAGGAAGGTAGGTCCCCAAATCTCTGTGTGACCACTGACCTGAACAATGATGGGTTTAGGTCTTCCTGGCCAGAGAGAGTTGATGGTGAGCGACGTGAGAGCTGTGGTTGCTCGTGTTGTGCTTGTTAGAGGCATCAGAGGGGCAGCAGCCTTGGTGCCTGCCTGGGGAGCTAATGGTTCCCTGCAGACATGCCCCATTTCCAGAAATGGGGACATGCTTGGAAAGCCGACTATCAAATTCTTCCTACAAAGACATGGCTGTCTCTGATTTCAAGAGCCTTTTGTCATGGAGTTGTTTCTTTTTGCTGTTATTGCCAAGAACCGTGATCCTTATTTTGATTGGTTTAAAATTTGTAAATACCCTGTGAAAAACAAAATTACAAAGAAAAGGAAAAATTGCTCCACGTACTGGTTTCAGTCTTTTTCATAGACACAGTCTTAACAGGAAATTTTTAATTCTATGTGATAGGGAGGCCCAAGTCTGGTCAGCAATAGTTTCTGCAGTATTTTTGGTGCTCCAGTACTGTTTTTGTGGAAGACAGTACAAATAACTTGTAACACACAAGAACTCAGTGAGGCTCTTTCCATCTATCTTTTTTGGGTAACTCTCTATTCTGGAAACTTTAAAATTCAATGAACTACAGGATTCAGATGGCACATCTGCTTTCAGGTTTTCTATAGTACTACACAGCCTGTTGTGACAGCAGTTAAAAATACAGTTATGAATGTGCTAACACATATAACCCCCCCAATAAAATACATAAGCATTTTACTTGCCCTAGCATAAATAATACTACATATTATTTAATATAAAGAATTACAATCTTAATTTACATTCTAATTTCTAAGCTTTATTTTTGCGGAAAACCAGACTCACTGAAATCAAATGCACTTCTCAAATAAGTAAGAATTTTATATGGCGGAGGAAAATAAAGGATTTGGGCTTTTGCCTAAAAGACTGTTTTTTTCTGCAGATCTTTTATCAAATGGCAGAAAACATTTGATTTCTGAATAAGTCAGTAATATATCTTTCTAATGCTGAAAAATTCCTTAGACATGAGGAAAATGTTAGAAAGAAAATGGGCTGCGTTTTTATCCAGCTTGCATATGTTTTCATTTTGCTCTTTATGCCCTGCCATGGAATTACAACAGGAGGTGAAAATATTTTTATGACGCAAATCAGTTATGGCCTTGTCAATATTTTAAAAATTTAATGTTGCAATTATAATGACAATATTATTGTAAAGTGTCAGAACAGAATTAAGGTTGCATGGAAGCTTTATCATAATAGGAATTCTTTACTTGTATTCCTTGTCCTTGTGAAAACCATTGCAGCATCCCCATGATATTGTTCTAACCTAGTTTAATATTTTCTCTCAAAACTCATTTCTTCTTAATGTCACTTTTTGTTTTTAAATAACTAATGGACTCAATGACTCCTGCTCTTGTCATATGAAAATTTACTATATACTTTTTGCTTTATCATTTTTTTTTTAGCAGCCATTCTTTTCTTTCATGCAGACTGTTAAACTTTCAGTCCTTAGGTTCAAAATGTTCCCAAGTCTACATGCAGGAAAAAACACAGTGATTTCTCTGGGTTTGAAGTGGTAGGAGAGGAAGCATAATTTAGCCTTCGTGCCTATATTATCAGGTCTACCTTGTAGGTGCAAAATGATCTTAAAGAAAATACTCAAGTGGAGACTGAGCTAGCACTCAGGTGATGGAATTTAAGGGTACCAGAAGGCATATAAGCCTGCTTCACACCACAGAGGGCTATTACTCAAGAAAGGGAAGAGTAGTTGATTTCCTCAACCTGAAAGGCACTTCAGTAATGTCTCGTGGAGCCCCTCAGTTACAGGATGTGGGTCCGAGTGGAGCAAGACTGCTTTCTCTCCTCCCTGCTGTCGCTGAGCTATGGCTCAGAAAGGAAGATCAGAAAAGCAGGAAGAAAGAAGTCCTTCTCTTCAGTGTAGCTGTTATGCGTGAAGTGGAAAGCCAGTGTCTGGTTCATACCCTGTGTACCTTTTTATTCAGTAACTGGGAGAAGCTAGGTATAAAAACAGGCATTATAAATGAAGTTCAGTACAGAGTTGCTACAAAAACTATACACTGAAGATGAGCACAGTGATAACCCAGTGATTGAGCATGGCTTGTTTCTTGCAAAAGCAAGAGCATTTGAAAAGAGGCAGTTAAAGGGTGGCTGATATACCGGAAGTCATTCTATATGAGTAGGTATAAGAAATGGACAATCATTGTTTCACATCCTTCTTAAGTCCCATTTCTCCACTTTCTCCAAACTATAGGCAACAAATGTTTTCTTTCTGAAATACCTCACTTTTTTTCACTCCTTGGGTCATCATCTCTGTTCCCATCACTTTATACTGTAGGACTGTGCAACTTATAATATGCCTTTCAGAATGATAAAGAGCATTGTTCAAGCCATTTCTCTGTCCTGATTTTACACTAGGTTTTCAGTGACACTACCCTGTATACTAAGAAATGAGCACTTCCTAGTCATATTTTGTCACCATTAACCCAATTATTCCAGCAATTAAATGATGATATTACTCAACTAGGTGACAATTTAATGTGAAAGTTTGATAAAAGTCATATCAACATTTGCACTTTCACCACTTTCTCTCTTTTTTCCTTTTAGTGCAAGGAAGCATACTAGACAGCTACGTGAAAACAGAGGGAGCTTGGCTGCTTAACCCCAGGAAACAAATTTATAAGACAAATACTAACGAAGAATGTGCGGAGCAATGTGAAACTGAAACTAAATTTACTTGCAGGTAATTTCCAATAGTCCCCATATGTATATTTCATTGCAGATGACGAAGCAGTCTGCCTTACTTATCAGCAGTCTGAACTTTTGAGGGATTTCTTAGGAGTATGTATCTGAGTTTTGTTGGAAAAACAAAAGATGTACAGGAACAAAATGTCTGGGACATATGAATGAAGACAGCTGAAATAGAAAACCTAAGAAAACTATGTTGAATTTTTGTTGGAAAATATTATGATATCGTGGTGCACAGCTTGGCACACTGAAAACCATCTTGACATGATTTTATCAAGATTCTTGCACTTCTTTTGCAATAAAGAGTCATAATTCCTAGGAAATTAAGGACAGCAATAATGGCATTCCTTATGTTCATTACATTGCTTATTATCTTGCAGATACATCCATTATTCTGATTTTTGCTAAAATCTGAGCTTATGTAACTTTTTTTTACTTTGGGAAAGAGACAGCCATCTAAAGCTTAATGATCCTAAACCCTATTTCCAGTCTGTACTAGAGGCCTTTGCTCAGGCTCATGCCTGAGGAGAGCCTATTGCTTTAAGCCTATGGCTTCTGTACCAAAGCTAAAGGCTTCAGCAGTAAAATAGGCAACTGGGGTAATGAGGAGAGACATCTGTGACTGTGGTGGGACGCAGTCTTCATGAGTTCTTCTACCACTACTGCAGCACACCTTTTGAACTCAGCATACTGATTGTCTGCAGGGCTCTTTCCAGCACTTGGTTCTCCATCGGGAGTACCCTAGTGCTGAGTTTTAAATGTTTTGTAACTTTCTGTTTGAAATCAAAAAGGGAAAATTATGCTTATTTCAAAGAAGTGTAACCCTGAAGGGTGGCAGGGGTTTGCTGACTGGTCTCTTTGATCAAGTGTCTCTTTGATCTGACTCCCCTCCCTGAAAACCACAAAGAGAGGGCAGTGCTTTGGTTGTACTTGGCTCAGGAACATGGGGAAGAAGGCAGAGAGGACAGGTCTGTGTATTCAGGTTATATACTTACAGTTTGCAAAGTATTATTGTTCCCTTTCGAGCCATATTCAGGACAATATCATTCCTTAGCCTCTGCCTCAGGTCTGAGACTACCATCACCTGAAATTGAAATAACACAGGATGTTTTGTCCTTGCTTGCCTAATTAATTATGTGAGATCCATTACAATCAGTAAAGGACAGATATTATCTGGCACGGGAGGATCTAGGGAAAGAAAGGTCAATGTTAGGCAGAGTTTTAAGGTCAGGCCAGCACTGCAACACCTTCACTTTAGTGCTTCAGACCAAGTTCAGATCAGTACTTCAGACTTGTTATCCTACCTTAGCAGTGTGTTGGACCATACTTGTTAACTACACCCCTACTTGTATATGTAACATTACTGAAGGCTGGGCTGGGACTAGGGGGAACTGTCCCCAGTGTAGTTTTGACCCAGAACAACCAGCACTCCCCAGAAACTCATGGACATGGTTATCAGTGGTAAGTCCAGATGTGATCCCTCTCTTTTAGCGAGAGACTGTGTGAACTTAGAAGTACAGGCACACTGGGACATGACCGTTGGTGGTAAGGCTGCAGAACGGGCTTTGGCAGCATTTGCTTTCCCAATACAGACCTACCGACTGAATGTTATGTTGCTATTGACCTTTTTTTTTGCTTCAGAAAAGCAAGCTGTAGAAATTGCTTAGTCTGTCAGGAGTCTTCTTTAGGTGCTATTGTAAAGGTTATACCATCTGCTCCAGTTTCGTAAACGTACAGACTAGGTACTTGCTGAAAGACAAATGTAAGCATTTTCCAAAGTATTGCTTCATGTGTGATGACTCAGAACAGTCATCACAAGGTAACATAAGGTCCTGGCTTGTGTGTTTTACCTGTTTCTTGGTAACTGATGAACACTGTAAAATGTCTCACTCATTGAATGGCCACTCATTTTTTTAAATAAAGTCAAGGTCCCTTGTGCATATAACCTCTTCAGCATGCTCTTTGGAGCCTCTGACACATTGTAAACCTCCTTTTTTATCCCTTGTCATAATTTGTTCATGTAGATCTCTTTCAATCTAAGCTTGATATGAAGACTTAGGAGTCAGTCATTGCTGAAAATGGAAGATTCAATACTCAGAGGTTTGTGAAACAGCCCTCAATGTTGAATATCACTGAAGTTCAGTGCTTACTGAAATTATAAGTGAATATTAGAGAAGGTGTTCAGGGAAATACTGCACACATTTGGCTATTGTTTCTTTATTGTTTTCTTCTTTTGATTTCAACAGGGCCTTCTTATTCACCAGTAAAGACCAACAGTGTTTGACGCTGGCTGAGAACACCAAAACAGCAGTGCTATTCAGAAGAGCAAATGCAGTTCTTTATGAAAAAAGAAGTATGCCTATGTCCTTTTTATGCTATTTCACTGAGATACGCTTTCCAGTGAGACTCACATATGCTATTGTATGAGGGCTATGCCAAAGTCAGATGAAGTGAGTAGGTCAGCTCATGCCTAATGCCTGGGTTTTGCCACATTGCTAATATATAAGCAGTACCATCTAGAGCATCAGATAAGTGCTCCAGCATCTTTCCTGCTCCCTAAATTCTAGGATCCACAGGCAGAAAAGAGCATTGTTGGGGAACAAAGAAGATGCTGGGAGTAATGGAGATGCTTAAGGGTGCCTTCTCCCCTTCTAAACCTGGCAATAACCTAAGGCATCTTCTCTATCTCTGTTGAGGTACTTTTTTTGTTGTGCATGCTTTGTTTCAGATCCTTTTTGTCATAGATGAGAATTATTTAATTGAAGTGTATTTGATCTTTCTGAAAATAGGAAGTCTGTCTCTAAGCAATGGCAACTGCAATTTTTTCATCATCTCTTAAAAATCTATCACATTATGACAGATGAAGACAAAAAATTGGGGTTTAAGACTATTTCTGAATTACATAATCAAGCAGAGAGCTTTGATTATATGCAGGGAAGAAAGAATGTGTTTTATTTTTCATGTAATGTAAGTTTCATTGTATTGTTCCCTGACTTCAGTAATATATATGAGAGAAAGAATCTCCTTAATGATCATTGAGATGTAAGATAATGGGTTAATCTCTGAACAGAATTGTGTTAAAAGCTTAGTGAGCACTGCCTTTCACCACTTACATATTTATAACTTTAAAGAAAATATAAGCGCATTTGAGAATATTCAGAAATTAGAAACTGTAGTATTCACCAAGAAGGTGATCTCCTTCAACAAAGTGCATGAAAATGAAAAATGAACCAGGTTCTCAGTTGCTGCATCATGTAAATTGTGCCAGTTCCAACCAAAAGTCAAGAATCATAGTAACTACTGTAAATACCCATGAGCATCAGAAAACTGCATCCTTACTCCTCCATTGACCTCCAAAGACTTGCAGGATAAGAAAATGTTATATGTATAACACCTGAAAGATTTTATGTAGTAGTTCAACAGCTTTAGCTCAATTTGCAGCTGAGCATCCAAATGAGATTTTTGTTCAGACATTGTGGATATAAGGAAAATAATTTTTCAAAGGGAGGGTGGGTAAGCACTGGACTACATCTCTCAGACAGGCTGTGGATCCTCCACCCTTGAAGATATTGACTGGACAAAAGCCTAAGTGGCCACATCCATCTCAAAAGCTGTCTGTGCTTTTTATGAAGGTTTGGACCAAAGACCACTGAGGATCTTTTGCAGCCTGTTATTTTCTGAAGCCTTCAGCTAGTTTCCTTTATATATATATAACTGATACATAATTTAATGTTTTGGACATATTTTTATTGTATCCAGAAGCTGGTGGTAATATTCCTGAATAATGATTAAGTAATGCGAAGAAGATTCCTGTTGTAGAAGGAAAATTGACTGGATCAATTGGCAAGTAGCAAAGTTAGCAAATAACTTCTATGTAAATAATCCTTACTGATTTTGCTTTAGTACTGTGATCAGGAGCTAAAATGCAAGTCTGCTTTATTTTTGAGACATCCCTTGGATTTGCTGAGGTTAGAACCTGGATGAGATTTCTTCAGTCTCCAGAGAGGATTTGCTACAGTAGCCTTTTTGGTCATAGGCATGGATTTCAGTTACTTGAAAAGCAGAACGCCCTCAGTAATAGTGAGGACTCTCAAATAATTATCTGTCAATTTTAATGATAACATCTAAGCAAATCTTACAGAACAGAATGGAAAACATACCTTTTACCTAGTCAGATCATATCACTGTCTCTAGCAGTTGCTGCTGTCCTGATACTTCAAGGAGATTCCTTTCATGTGCCCAGATGCTTTTGCAATACTGTTGCTGAAAGCAACATAATCTTTTTCAGTTGAAGCAATTACTAGATGAGGCCTAATTGCTCTTTATCATTGCATTCAAAGAAAAGGATTATAAATGATACAAAATTCACACTTTTAGTTATTTTTCTATGGTATGTGTTATAAAAGAGAAAGTTAACCTTCTCTAACTTGTAGAAAAAAAGTAATGAGAATTAAAGCTAGCATTTGGGAATTGTTCTCCACAAATCTCTTTGTAAATAGTTAACTCAAGGGACATGGTTTGAGGTTGGGGAACAAAGTCAGTTATTTGTCATCAGGCAGGAAAAAACCTAAAGGTTATATAAACGGTCAACAGTTTATGCAAACAATAAAGAGTCAGCTCTTGACTGATTCAGTGTGCAATTATTGAGGGTTTTAATGTTAATTTATTGCAAAATTGAAGGATTCCAAAGGATTTCAGCTGAATTTTCTAGAGTAAACTTGCCTATATATATATATATACATTGAAATAAAGCTGTTCTTAAAGATACAACTATAAATCCAGATCTAAACTACCTACCAGTCCACAGGAGAGCTGAACCTTATTTCAGGTTCAAATGTTAGTTCTTTTCAATTTTGACAAGACAAATCTGTGTAAAATGGCATTATTTCCCCAGATTTATATTAATCTTCTGCTTGCATATTAGTGTTGATATTACTTTGATACTGAGAAAAACAGGTGCAAAACAGTCTTCACATGTATCTGATCTGGACACGACTTAAAGACATTGAGACAAGGCATGTCACAACCTAAAATAAAGATTATTTCATTGCAGCTAGGAAGGAAGAATTGGTGAAAGATGTCCTGTGCACAGAGATATATTAAATGAGTTTCCTTCTTAGTTTTCCAAGCCAGAGGACACATTGCATGATAGAGGCTGTCCCTAAACTGCAGATATAGAAGCTCTGAGGGAACATGCCAAGATCTGAGTTCTTTCCTCTGTGTCTTAGCAGAGCTGCCCCTTTCAACCCTGCTCTCTCCTTGCAATCATCAGCTCTTTGCTGGGAAAAGTGACTGTTCAGTCCTCCCAGGAAAACCTTAAAGGCTGCAATGATGCTGTCATTGCTCCCTCCTCCTGGGAAAAAAAATTAGCAACATAGAGCTTTCAGTTCTCATTTAATTTAATTATTAATAATTTAAAACAATTAATGTTTATAAGGCAACTGATACAGACCCCGGGCTTATTCGGTGTTAAAATTCCCCTTGGCTTATATAGAGACAAGATTTTATTGTTAATTCTTTCATTCCTTTTTTTCATTATGGTGCTAGTAAGTTCCAAAAGCTAAGAATGTAAAAGCATATATAATGTACACATTCTATTTTACCTAGTGCAGCAGAAAGTCATTGCTCTAACATATAATTAATTAATTAAATCTCTTTTATTGTGTGGTGGACTTTAATGAAATTATGTTGTCTGCTGTCCATTTTTTATTTCGTAAGAAAGTCAAAATATGACCAAATGTATTTAAATATATTAACATGAAAATTGATTTTTTTTTGTACTAAAATACAATGGACATACCATGATTCTGATTAATTAAGCATATATCGTTTCAGTTTATCTTCTGGAATGCAAGGAAGGAAAAGGAGTGGATTACAGAGGAACAGAAGCCAAAACTCAGAAAGGTGTACAATGCCAGAAGTGGGCTGATAATGTCCCCCATAAGCCAAAGTAAGGACTTTTCAAATATTTTTATATATCTTATAAGTAATTCTTTTGATGTTCAAAGTTTTCTTATAAAACATTTTTCTACACCTATCTAGAATAAGAAAATTCTCTGATCTGAGTTGTAACTCAGAGACCTGCAGTAGGAGCTAAATGGTGAATAGGGACATTGCCAGTCTTGGCAGTTGCATTTAAATTTTGTGGTCCTTACATGAGCAAAACACTAGAGAGAGAAGTGCTCTGCTGAAATAAGAATTTTCCATTAATCTCACCAGGGCAAGAACTTCTCTTGGCTAAAAGTATAATGCGCAGCACCTGAGACAGAGGTACATCATTTTATCATTGAATCTGCAGAAAATTGTCAGGGTAGTGTTTCTGGTATTTAAAGAAAAAAATCCAACTGGGTTTATTTAGTAATCTTCTATTGAGAAAACATATAATTCAGGTTACAAAGGGCTTCACATTACAGCAAGCATCTTCTCTTTGTACTTCCCAGGGAACATGTCCTAGAAGAGACTTTTCTTTACATGCTACATGGTACTTCAGCTGAAGCAAAAAATTACTGGAAACAGAGCATGTGGAGTATTAGAGTATTAATACTCAAATGTGTCCATACTGTGCTTTAATACTCAAGTATTAAAGACATGAGTGGCCTTAGAGGCAGCATATTTCCTGACATTTATGGCTATGGCATGACTAACCCTTCAGCAATGGCACACAGTAGCAATTAGGAGGCATCTAATGAACAACATCTACAGAATGGTCCTCAGATAAAGATGTCATTTTTAGGGTCCTCAGCTGAACAATTGGGACACTTTCCTTATTCTCTAATCCCATTTAAATTCTGTTCCAGTTACACACCTGAAAAATATCCCAATGCTGGACTGGATGAAAACTACTGCAGAAATCCTGATAATGATGAAAAGGGACCCTGGTGTTACACAACAGATCCTGCTACCAGATTTGATTACTGTAACGTCCCAGAGTGTGAAGGTCAGGATACGCATACTGATTTCTTTCCCTTTTTGGAAGGTGTGTTCAAGAATATAAAGTTATTCAGATATTTTTATTTTTAATTGAGCATTTGTTCCAAACTTGATTTTAGTTCAACCCAAAACTTTCCAAAGATAACAAGGGAGATATCAAGAGACCTCCCCAATAAACAACTATATAATATTTTCTTTTTTTTCTTAGCTAAAAAATGGTATATGACTGTGTTCACATATCTTAATTCTAGGATTGAACCATATGGCAGTTGATAGTACTAAACTCAATAAAACATGACAGCAGCAAAGCACAGATTTTCAATTATAATTTAATGACTTTAACCCTATTAAGAATTAGTCTATAGTGTTGACTTGCATTTTTTAATGGAATGCTATAAGTACAATCAATTAGTTGAAGTCATCTTACCAACAAAAGTAAGCTTGTGATTTCCGAAAAAAAGTCCTGTCCTTCATCCCTGTGCTCTAGTAAGAGTCTTGAGCTTCATGTGAGATGAGTGTTTATGTACCAGTTCCCTAAGGACTTTCTGTCTCTCTTGTCCTCACTGTGCCTTGTTCCTACAGTAGAGTGCATGCACTGCAGTGGAGAAAACTACCATGGAGTAGTTGCAACAACAATGTCTGGGCTTGAATGCCAGCGCTGGGACTCACAGCAACCTCACTCACATGGATACCTCCCAGAAAAGTGAGTCAGACTCTGTGATAGGTTCTTTATTGTCAATGCTGCATGAAGACCACCCTTTCCAAGACAAGAAAATTGTTACAGCCATTAGCGACATTTTAAAACAACTGCTTTCCTGTTTAGTTTTCCAGAGAAGGATCTGAAGATGAACTACTGCCGTAATCCTGATGGTGAACCTCGGCCCTGGTGTTTCACTACCAGCCCAACTAAACGCTGGGAATATTGTGACATTCCTCGTTGCAGTGAGTCTGTCTTCTAGACTTATAGATAAAAGGACATCTAGGCAACTTGGTGCAAGGAGCTAGAACAAGCAGAAGAAATTCCAAAGATGAAGGAAAGAATAAAAGACTTCAGACTTCTATCTGAAAGCAAAAAATTAAATAATCTTGATATTGACCTCTGATCACTCTTCTGAGGCCAGAAATTTCTGCCATAATAATTTCTAATGGTTCTGACTGGAGCACATTTCCCTTGATGTGTTTTACCATGACCAGTCATTTTGGTGGTTCTGATATTTCTTCTGATGTCCTCTTTTCATGCCCAACAGTTTCACTCTTCCAGAAAATCTTTTGGCTTTTGTTTTGCTCTTTCAATTAAATTCTCCAGGTTCTCAATTTCCTTTTCCTCTGAAGACCTGTCATGGCCATGATATTTTTCCTTAGGGTATCTCATTAGATCTCATCCTTGCTTTCCCTAACTCTCATCAGTTACAGTACATCTCTTTTTATACCTGCACTTATACCTGTACCTATCACTGATGGGCCTGCCACTTTCACCCCAGTTTTCTTCACAGTATTACCACTTTATCACTTTAAGCTTTGTTCTGATGGGGCTGTAAGGAATTGTGTTGGTTGTATTGTATCCTGGCTGCTGTGTTGTATCCTGGCTGCTGTAAAAGGGCAGATGCAAATAGTCTTCTGGCAGTCTGAGTGCTCATGAAGATGTTAAAGTTGAAGAAAGAAAACTTCAGACATTTTAGGTGTTTTTTCTACCTTTTGGGCTTTTCAAACATTCTGGTCTCTAAAATTTAAAGCTGAAAAACCCACCTAATTCTGAAGCACAAAATGATTTTGCTTTTGTTTCATACCATGTCTAGAAGGCACTGCTTAATTTCAGTTTCTTTTTCTGTAATAGCAACACCCCCACCAGTTCCTGCACCAGGGCGTCAGTGTCTATCAGGAAGAGGAGAAGACTATCAAGGAACAATATCTGTTACAGAATCGGGAAATACTTGTCAGCACTGGAGTTCTCAATCTCCTCACAAACATGCTCGCACTCCTGAAAACTATCCCTGCAAGTAAGGGAAACCTCTCCATTATTCTATATCCATGAGAAGTACCAAGGCACAGAATGACTTCATTTTTCTTCAACTATATTGCTAACTTCTTTGACTGCATCAGCATCAATCAGCTGCTGGATTCCATCTTCTCAGTTTTTCTGCACATTCCTTTTCATTCACTTCTTCATTCCTGGATACTAGTGTCTACTCAGTTCTGGTTTCAAGGTCTGCTTGATTGACTTTCATCCTTTTCAGCTCTTCAATTCACAGTTTACTGTATCTTGCTCAGGTGAAGCAATGTGGAGCAAGAAAATTACAATAATGTGGCTACATTATTTCACCCTATGCTTCTGCCATGTTGCTCTTGGCCTCAAACATGAAATACAAGCTCTTAATTCATCTAGCAATCCAGCAAATGTCTGGTTTAGCATATCCAAACGCTAGTGTATTGAAATTATTCATCTAGTAAATGGCATCACTAAATGACAGCAGAAGTTTCCCATCAGTAAATCCAACAGTAAACTAGACAGCAAGGTACGTTCTCCTGTTGTTCATAATATAGGTTGCCATGAGTGGCTTTTCTTAGCTAAATTTCTTGTTTCAGGAACCTAGAGGAAAACTACTGTAGAAATCCTGATGGTGAGAAGATGCCATGGTGTTACACTACCAACAGAACTGCCCGGTGGGAATATTGCACCATCCCCCGCTGTGACGGGACAGAGGCAGAGGCCCCTGGTAAGAACTATAGGAGGCATCTGGAAGTGAAGGGTCATCATGGGGTATTTGTAAAAATCTCAGATATTCGGTTGTATTAGTGCTGTCAGTCCCAGTATTGCTATGAATTAATTGAACTCCTGAGCCTGGTATGGAGCCCAGGTTGAAATGTTCAGTCTGGTGGGTAAGTGAAGAAGATTTTAAGTCACCTGCTGACCCAGCTAAAGAACAATTGCAGTAAGAGAGGTCTTTTCCTTTTGCCAATTAGTGATTCCCTCCACTTCTAAATTTTTAAATTCTTCATGGAAAAGTTAATTAGTGTTGCATGCCAGCTCCTGAAAATGGAATTCATAGCAAAACCCAAGAGGATTTCAGAGCACTGAAACAAGACTCAAAAAAAACCCAAAGGAAAATTCTCCTTACAAAAGGCAGGCTTGTTCCACACATCCATCTGTGGCGAAGCCAGACATTCCCTTACCATGGAGAAGTTTTGATCCATAAGTGAACTATTTGCACCATTAGTTGAAATAAACCCCCATGGAGGACAGTAACATTGATGTACAAGTGCTTTTGATCTAGCATATCATTAAATTATTGCAAACATTTTGGAAACTTTCCTTTTGCTCTACAATCCGAGAAGGATTCTGTTACAGAGAGAGTGCTGTGGTTGTTACTGAAATACCCTGGCTTGTTGTTTTATGTTAGATTTCTAGGCTTATGTGTAAATATCAATGTATTAAGATGCAAGGGACTGGTTTCTGTTATTCACTACAGCTGTTGATGTGCCTGAGCAGGCTCAAATTACTGAGGAGTGCTATCAAGGCAACGGTGTGACTTACCGTGGCACAGCTTCTTTCACTCTCACGGGAAAGAAATGTCAAGCCTGGAGCTCAATGTCGCCACACAGACACAATAAAACAGCAGCGCAGTTCCCAAATGCGTATGTGTATTTCCCATTTCCATGCTTCACCAGATGAGTATTCATGAACTTGTTTTGATTTGCAGCATCTTTTATTAAAATGATTTAATGCTGGGAAGGGAGCATACTTGATAAAAATAAACCCTTCCTTTTATTTTTTTTAATATGGAAATATTTTCTGTTACATTCATCTTGAAACAAGCGACAGTTGTCAGTATTATGCTTTAGACTAATTAATTATGTTTTTCTATCTTGTTTTTAAAGGAATTAATAGTTATCATAAATTTTTCCTTATACTGAAACGAACTGTGTCTATACATGAGCTTATTCATGAGTTCAAATCTTTTCTTCCCATTCTGCAGTTCAATAGAGCTTTTAGGAAGTGATGGGTTATTTTCTTAATCTTAATATTAACTATTTTTTTATTAAGAAAAAACCTGCTTCTTCTTCAAAGCTGCTAGTTGTGGACTTGGTAGTCCTGATGTAGTCGACTGGACTTGATGATCTTGATCTTCCCATCTTGTTGATTTTACAATTCTATGAAAGTATTTGAAAAAGTGAAAGTAATTACATCTTTAATATACATATGTGTATTTATTTATCTGTATTTATAAACAGTATTCTACTATAAGCATTAATCAATGAATAAGTATTTGCCATATTTCAATATTCTGCATATGTTTCTTGATTGCTTTATGCTGAAAAAAGGATTCCTGTCTCATACTGTATGTGACACGTGGTAGTGCTAACTCTAGAGCACATGCTTTCTAAAATGTTCTTTTAGGTTCTCAGAGCAGTGGCATGGATAGGAATATAATATGCTTACATTTGTAGGGACCTGAGGCAGAACTACTGCAGAAACCCAGATGCCGATAGCCGCCCATGGTGCTACACCACTGACCCCAGAGTGAGATGGGAGTATTGTGATCTGAAGAAGTGTGATGACCATGTATCACTGACTTTACCAAAACCTCCTCAGACAACCCTGGAGCCAAATCCTGGTGAGACTGCTTTCAGCTTCCCCCAGAAATGCTCAGAATCAGCAAGCTGGTTTTTATGGAAATGACATCAAGAATTTAATGAGTATGAAACACGAGAAACTCTAGATAATTACAAATTCAATATAATACTGTATTCACTCTCTTCATTTTCTGAACTTTCTTGTAGAATTTTATAGCAGGTTGATTTTAAACTAATATCACATCTTTCATCTACTACATCTGGCAATACTGGAAACACAAGGAAACAGATGGCTAGTAGTCTCCACACTACTGTGGGAGGGCTACTAGCAATGACAGCAAATGCAGAGGTGATGGCATTTTGCTGGCAACTATTCCAAAAAAGTCTTTTCCTGGACCATGTATTCATACTTCCCACCAGAGAGCAGGTGGCTCTTTTATTTCAGTTCAGATGCAACTTTGTTATGCAGTAGAAGGTTAGAGATCTTCAATGTTTCCTTTTTTGCTATAACATGCTCTTTGCGTTAGAAGTTTAATTCTGGCTCAACAGATATTACTGGTTTTTACCTAGTGTAAAATGAGGCTTTGGACTGATATTAGTGTCTGTAAGGAAAAGACTTTACGAGCATGTGTTCTTTGTGGTCCCTCCTTCCAGAGTTGGAGGTGCGAACTGAATCTAAGATTCTTTGATTTCTGACTTTCAAAACAAAATGCTTAAAACATAAAGAAATGAAAATGCGATTGTTAGCTATCATTGTCACTATGTTGTTCTTCTTTCCTTGTATACACTGTAAGTCCTAGTAGTGTTCACATTTATTTTTGCTTCATTACCATCAAGTATGGATGTGGTCCATTAGCTCACATCTTACAGTCATTTCCTTTTCCTTTTTCTTCACAGATTGCATTCATGGTGATGGTAAGGATTATCGTGGCACAGTGGCAAAAACTGCAAGGGGAAGAACTTGTCAAGAGTGGAGTTCTCAGAAACCTCATAGCCATGACTATTTCACTCCCTTGACTCATCCAAGAGCAGGCCTGGATAAAAATGTAAGCAGACGTACATTTAATACTTGCTGTCCTTGAGCTTTGCCTGCCATCTCCATGGTCCCTCAGCAAGAATTCCATGATAGCTCTTTGTAAATTATTTTCCTTAGCTCAACCCAAGGACCTGATCATGTTAATTCTTGTTGACATGAGCAGTCTGCACTTCTGTGGGACAGGTGGAAGCTCTGTTGAACATTTCTGCACCCCAGACAAGGGGCTTCAGATAGGCACTTGCTTCATCTTACTACTGAGGACTAACTGAAGTTGATCTGTGGGCAACATCTCTACTGTCTCTGCCTATGACTTGGGGTCATAGGTTTCAGTAGTAACAGTGAGTGAGATGGAGAGGAATCCAATGTTTAGTGCAAGTTCCTTGAGATATATAGCTGATGGATTGCAGACCCCATCCTCTACTAATTCACCCTGCAGCTCTCCAACTTCTGTTGTAGCCTATCATACAAGGATATACATGCACCTGTCTCATCCTATAAGTCATGTGCCCTCTCTAACCTTCATCTGCATAGTCCCAACACAGGTAATCATCACAGATACTCTAGACTTTTAACATCCCATATACAATACTCCCCTGGTTTATTGCAAGCTCTGTATGTGAAGTTTGTTTGATGTTGCCATTTTGAACTATGTCTTGCCCCAGGTAAATGATTTTAGAGCTTGCTTTAGTCAATCCTCTGATGGCATCACATACCCCGTATTCAATTCCAGCTCAGACTGGGGAAACTCCCTCCAAAAACTGCCTGTTGTAACTTTTTGGTTCTCACATTTGTCAGGACCTCTTGGGAAGGGAAACAAATATTTTCTCCTTTTTCCTAAGACATGGGTTATATTTCAGAATAAGAAAAGGAACTAGAAGAATACATGGTAGCATGCAGTTGTATGAGGCGTTTGTGCTGAGCAGAGACTGGTCAATGTGGCCAGTAAGATATAGAGAGTGATTCAGATAACCAGGCACCCCATGTCAGGGAAAACACTGTACCCCTGCCTCTGGGACTCATAAGCATCTCCAAGTAATGCAAGAGAAGCTTACACAATACCCATGCAACTAGAGTGGGTGTGAAAAGACCTCAGGGCTGACCCTACTGCTCCTACTATCTGCAGTGGAAGCAGGAGTAGACAGTTTAGTACTTTAGAAAATCCAATCCTAGATGAAAATTTCTTATTATGAGAGAGCTCAGATGTCCAAGCTTGCACTAGTGAAGCTTACTAGGTGAAGACAGTTGAAAAGGTTCCATTTTTATTAACGTTTTCTAAACTCACAAATCAAATAGAAAAATGAAACAAATTTTCACAAAAGGTACTGGAAATCACTTATCAGAAAGGAAATAGAAAAAACATTTCCAAAATTTAATTTTATTTTATTTTGAAGCATACATTGGTAGGCTTTTTTGTCCCCTGGTTAATAGCTGGTGCTTTTATTCTTTGTTACAGTATTGCAGGAATCCTGATGGAGATGTGAATGGGCCTTGGTGCTACACAACAGACCCAAGGAAAGCCTGGGAGTACTGTGACATTCCCAAGTGCCGTAATTATTCTTTTAAAGACTACTGTCTCCCTTTTCTGTAACTTTTTGTGACAACTGGAGGACATTCAGTGATTAATCAGAAAGACCGATTGAAGCAATAGCTTTAGATTGGAAATTAAGGCTGTGGGGAAGTGGTACTCAAAATCTGTGTCTGAAGCCTTAAAAATGGTGCTGATTCCTTTGGGTGTTCCAAATCCCATATGTACCTGGAGCCCAGTGAAGCTCACAGAGGTTTTGCCATGTGTTTCAGATTGGAGCTGTTCCTGTGCAGATTGACCATGCTCCTTCTTGGTCACCTGGCATAACAACATTGTTCAGCATGTGGCTGAACAAGGAATTCTCTTATCCCAGCAAAACTTTTGCTACCCTGCTCATGTAGCTCTGGTTCTGTCCTGAATGTAAACCAGATTTCCCTTCCTCTGATACTGTACCATATCAGATATCTGAAAAGTGCATCTGGCCCCAAAATTTTTAACCAAATATCTTTGTCTTTGTTACTAGTAATCAAACCATTCAGGTGTAGCACCACCTAATTCTGAATGAGGTGGTGCAACAAACGATGTTGCATTTTACAACATTTACAATGATTACATGTCCATCAACAACAAAAGCTATGCAAGGAAGAGAGTAGTTCCCATTTAAAAAAAGGATAACTTTCTTAGAGGTCTACTCTCTCAGCTGTGAGCAGCCGAAAATATGCTCTGTTCAAAACCCGAAGATGAAGCAAACAAGAAAAAGAAAGATGTTCTATAACTTGGACATGGAACTGTTGGAACAAGTCCAGAGGAGAGCCACGAGGGTGATCAGGGGGCAGAAGCAACTTCCTATATGAAGACAGGCTGAGAAAATTGGGGCTGTTCAGCCTGGAGAAGAGAAGGCTGTGTGGAGACCTCATAGCAGCCTTCCAGTATCTGAAGGGGGCTATAGGGATTTTGGAGAGAGGCTCTTCATTAGGGACTGTAGTGATAGGACAAGGGGTAACGGGTTCAAACTTAAACAGAGGAATTTTAGACTGGGTATGAGGAAGAAGTTCTTTACTGTAAGGGTGGTGAGGCACTGGAATGGGTTGCCCAAGGAAGTTGTGAATGCTCCATTGCTGACAGTGTTCAAGGCTGGGTTGGACATAGCCTTTGGTTGACATGGTTTTGTGTGAGGTGCCCCTGCCCCTGGCAGGGGGGTTGGAACTAGATCATCCTAAGGTCCTTTCCAACCTTAACTATTCTATGATTCTATGATTCTATGTGCATACTGTAACTGTAAAAATACTACTGCCCTGAAAGGTTTGATCTAGGATCTTAGGGTTAAAAGATGGCATTTTCATACGGTTATTGTATTCAATTTGAAGATCCCCATTTCTTTGAAAATTAATGCTTTTTTGTTCAAATGTTCAGCTAAATAACGCAGAAAACATGGGTTTTGCCTTTAGTTTCACTACTTAGTTCCTTTTGCTGATAACAAATTCTAAATTCTTTGTTGATAAGAGTCAGTTTCTCAAAGCTAAATAAGAGCTACCTGGTCTTAACAACTCAGAGACATCTAAAGTACCAAAAGATCCTGAGATAAGAGTGGACAAAATTTTGTTCCATACAGACAGTGGTTGAATTTCATGTGCTGTACCACCAAGATTGATTTAAAATCAGCTGCCTGTGCAATTTTTGCATTGCTGGTACCTGTAACACTCCATTTAAAGAAATCGGAAAAATTTATTTTTTCCTTCTCTCTGTTTCCTTCTCCCTTCCTCTTCTATTTTTTTTTCTTTTTTACTGTCTGACTGTGGATTTACTGACCACTAAGAAGGTTATGTGAGAAAAAACTTGCCCTGGGTGCTTAAGTATTCCAGATGAAGGTAACCTAATAAAATATAGGTGGTGCATGGTATATAATTGCCTGCAGTGAACCAAAAGCTGAAGTGGCAAATGTAACAGGTTCACCTTCTAGTTTTCTGAGTTCACAGTGAATGTGTAACGAAAACACTAAAGTTCCTTGCAGTCATTTTTTTTTTGTTGTTTTCTTATCCTGTAGCTCCTGCCCAGTATGAGTGTGGAAAATCCAAGTTCAGACCAAAGCTGTGTGCTCAAAGGATTGTTGCTGGGTGTATTTCACATCCACACTCCTGGCCCTGGCAAATCAGTCTCCGGACAAGGTATGGCCATTCCCTGTTTCATTAGACTTTACATGCAAGGAAACTTTGCCTCTCATAGGATATCGTAGTATGTGTTTGCAGCATTCTAAACTCAGTACTAATTTAAGAATAGCTCAAGGCTTTATCATGTGTGCTAATCATAAAGAAGGTCATTCAGACAACCAAGAATGCTCTGGTTTGCAATAAATACATGTATAATGAGGACAACTGCTATTTTCAATAAAAGGCAGAATGATTTTAAATCTCACTATATTCTGCATTGGAATCAGTATCCTATCAGTAGAAGCAACAGTTTGAAGTATGGGTAGTACAGATTCTGATCGGTCCTTCCACGTAAGTGTTAAATTTTACTAGCAAAGTTATTAGCAAAACTAGGAATCGAGGCCAGTTGCAGAGCTTTCTGACTATGATCACAGCTAGATAGAAGTCAGAATCTCTAACATGGTATGCATCACTGCACATAAGGTTTTCCACGAACAGAAATACTGGTTAAGAGCAAAGATCTAAGTGTTTTCATACAGGACCTTATAAAAAAACCCTCCACACAACACTACCATCATTGAATTAATTGTTCAAGCAAATATGTTTCTTAATGAAAATGTTTAATAAACATTTAGATTGTTCCTTTAATTTGTAAAGGCGTACATGTTAGAAGGATTACCTCATGAACTGCAGTAGAATTAATGTCACACCTTAAACCAAAGCCTTTTTCATTACTTTTTGCTCTGTTCCAGTTTTGGCCTGCATTTCTGTGGAGGAACTCTGATAGACCCTCAGTGGGTTCTTACTGCTGCTCACTGCTTAGAAAAGTAAGTATCTGTTAAAGCCTGCACCAGCATTTTTTTATACCAGGTGGAAAATGAAAGGAGAAACAAAATGGAATCAATAACTAATCTGACCTGTCTCTCAACTCAGTTTATGGCAGTTGAGAATTGAGACCACTCTAGTCATTGTTTGTTGAAGCAGAGTTTTGACTGAAGAAACAGAGACGCAGTGATAATTTTTGCCAACTTTATTTCAGGTGCCATAATAGGGATTAAGAAACTAAGTTTGTGCCAAAGACGGTTTCATTTTCCTGGCTTTGACAGAACAAGATATCAAATAACTTGTAAGTGCTCTATGTCCTGGGTGTGTTTTTGTAAACTCACCATGTGCAATCATTTCCAATAGGTCCTCAAGGCCATCTGCATATAAAGTATACCTTGGATTACACAGAGAAAGAGCGTTGGAGGCATCAGTACAAAAACGAGATGTTGAGAAATTATTCAAGGAGCCACACAGGGCAGACGTTGCTCTGCTAAAATTGAGCAGGTACCCTTTCATCTGAAGCATTCCTTCATTCTGGGTGGACAAGTTGGCTAAATGGTAGTTGCTGGTGTTATGGAAATCTGTGTTTCTGTAGGCACTGTGTTCAACCAGTGATTTAAGACCCTCTCTTTTTTCCCTTTCTACAGAAGTTCTAGTGGAAAATAAGGTGATTTAGCTGCAGGGATTCAGAAAGGGAAAGAGCTGCCTTGTGAGGGGAGGAAGACTAGGGACAGTGACCCAGGCTCGCAAAGCAGTGGGTGCCAGACACTGGGAGGTGAAGCAGGGGTAGCAGAGTAGCACAAATTAGGTGGTGTTGGCTATGAATTAACCAAAGTCAAAGCATTCTCTGTCATTTAGGTTAGAAATTTTAGTATCACAAGCTTTTAATTATTCTCCATTTCAGATCTTTCCCTTTTATGGGTCACGCTCTGTGGGATTAGAGCCTAAAACAAAAACAGTTTTGTGCACCATGAAAAAAATCTTACCTTGCATATGCTCCATCCCTGGTGGAGTTCAAGGCCAGGTTGGACACAGCCTTGGCTGACTGGTCTAGGGTGAGGTCAAGGGAGTTGGAACTAGGTGATCTTAAGGTCCTTTCTGACCCAAAACATTCTGCGATTCTATGATTCTATGGAGATCAGAATTTCAAGGAAAAAAGGCTGACTGTATGTAAGATATTTTTGGAAACTTGAGGGTGAGGTCAGGGAGAAATATGCTAATGAATGTTCCTATATGAGTCTCTTTGTTTGTTTCTTTCAGCCCAGCAATTATTAATGATCATGTAATCCCAGTTTGTTTGCCTAAAGAAAATGCTGTGTTAGGAGGAAGAGAGGAGTGCTACGTGACAGGCTGGGGAGATACAAAAGGTGAGACGGTATTAATACATCTGAAAGCCCTGTGTTTGGAGATTGATACATACTTGTATCCAAACCTCCCCTCCCAAGCTTGCATGCATACATATTTCATCAAAATTCTTCAAGTACTGCCTTTCTTTTCACTGTCTCATTCTGGTGTAGATTTTCCCAAATTTTTCAGAGCTATGTAAACTGAAACCCCCTAAACAATATCGAAGGAGGAGGATCAGAAATAAGAATCTGCTAACATAGCTCACTCTGCTTTTCCCCAAAAGTGGGCTTTTACAAAATCAGAAGGAAAGCTTTTCTAGACATAGTCTATTTCTTCATCACATGAAGGTAAGTTTCTGCCCAACTGATTACTTCAAACCTCCCTTCCTCCGCATGCAAATAAACGCAGATACAGAGAAATAAAATAGCTTGATAATAACTCCCACAGATGTCAGTGGCTACTGGATCCATATGGATGTACTGTGGAAGCAGGAAGGTCAATCAGTGCAGCACAGATTCAGATGGATGGTAGAGGGTGACAAGTATAATACTGATAATGCTTACTGGTTTTGCTATATTGTCATATTATGAGTAAAATGTATACACACAATGCATAAACAACAATGCTTATTTTACTGCTTACCCATACCTTGATGCATGTTTTGTGTAGATATTAATTTAAATTTCTCATGTATTGTCATTTGGTTTTGCTTTTTATTTGCAAAGGAACTGGTGGTGATGGCTACTTAAAGGAAACTGGCTTCCCTGTAATCGAGAATAAAATATGCAATCGCCCTGAATTTTTGAATGGTAGAGTCAAAAACCACGAGCTCTGTGCTGGCAATATTCATGGTGGCACAGATAGCTGCCAGGTAAGAAAGTCTGTGAGCACATCAGAGCTTGTTGTGAGCGCATTCAAATCAAATAGTGCTTTGCTTTCTGGGCTTTAGAGGCTCAGAATAGGACTTCGGTTGTTGCTACACCAGGTGGCACACAAGCCGAAAAATTCAAGTGGATTCTGTTCCTCCCTTTCTCCCTTGTCTGCTGCTCAGAAGTGGGGCAGATCATTTTCATATAAGCCTGAACTACAGAGCACATGGTAATATGTGACTGTACGAGCCAGGTGTACTGAAGCCAACTTAGAATGACTAACAATCTGAATTTTTTTCCAAGAGCACTTTGCTTGCCTCAGTTAGACTAGCTCTAATGTCCAGCATAGCTCAGTTAACAATCTGAGACATCTCAGGAGTCAAGGAACAATGCACTGGACCACACCATGCCAGCAGATACCAAAGACCAAAGAACTACTAACTTTCAAGTGTCAGTGCAACTGCCTGTGAAAATCACACTGGATGAGGCAAAATGCATGCTGGACTTGCCTTTTGATAAAAAGGAGGAATATGTTTCGAAATACCTCATCTCACAAGTGTGGCATGAAGGCTTTCTTCAGAATTCTAGGATTTGAAACTGGGTTCTTCAGTTTCTTTGAATGAAAGGGCTTAGAAAAGCTTAACATACTGACTCAAGATGTAAACCTTCCTCCCTGAAAAACTAGAGATGACTCTATAAAGAAGTGTGAAAACAGCAGGCTGCCTTCCCCAGCCAACAGGTCAATGTTATTGCCCCAGCACAGCACAGCTACCCTAGGCACAAGTGCTGTGACAGTCAAGCTACACTCATGTTTTAAGAAGCATGGCTTGAAGTCATGAATTCACTTGGTCTTGGATCATCTAGTAACAACAGGAAACTGCTAACACCTCAGAATCATAGAATCATAGAATAGTTAGTGTTGGAAAGGACCTTAAGATCATCTAGTTCCAACCCCCTGCCAGGGGCGGGGACACATCACACTAAACCATGTCAACCAAAGGCTATGTCCAATCTGGCCTTGAACACTGCCAGCAATGGAGCATTCACAGCTTCCGTGGGCAACACATTCCAGTGCCTCACCACCCGCACAGTAAAGAACTTCCTCATACCCAACCTAAACTTCCTCTGTTTAAGTTTGAACTTAAACCCCTTGTCCTCTCAGTACAGTCCCTCATGAAGTGTCCCTCTCCAACATCCCTATAGGCCCCCTTCAGATATTGAAAAGCTGCTATGAGGTCTCCACACAGCCTTCTCTTCTCCAGGCTCAACAGCCCCAACTCTCTCATCCTATCTTCATAAGGGAGGTGCTCCAGTGCCCTGCTTGTCCTTGTGGCCTTCCTCTGCACTTGTTCCAACAGTTCCATGTCCTTTTTATGTTGAGAACACCAGAACTGCACACAATACTC
>JASSUY010039165.1:33843-76072 GCA_032466535.1 Forpus xanthops | reverse complement strand
TGATGGACAGGGGTAGAGCAGTTGATGTCATCTACCTGGACTTGTGCAAAGCATTTGACACTGCCTCACATGACATCATTGCCTCTAAGTTAGAGAGACATCAATTTGATAGGTGGACCACTCGGTGGATAAAGAACTGGCTGGATGGCAGCACACAAAGAGTTGTGGTCAATGGCTCAATGTCCAGCTGGAGACCAGTAATGAGTGATGTCCCTCAGGGATCGGTGTTGGGAGCTGTCTTGTTCAACATCTTTGTCAGTGACATGGACAGGGGGACTGAGTGTGCCCTCAGCAAGTTTGCTGATGACACCAAGCTCTGTGGCTTGGTTGATACGCTGGAGGAAAGGAATGCCATGCAGAGGGACCTTGACATGCTTGTGAGGTGGGCTGATGCCAATCTGATGAAGTTTAACCATGTCAAGTTCAAGGTCCTACTCCTGGGTGGGAGCAATCCAAGGCACAGCTAGAGGTTGGATGGAGATGATATTCAGAGCAACCCTGAGGAGGACTTGGGGGTGTTGATTGATGAGAGAATGAACATGAGCCGGCAATGTGCTCTTGCAGCCAAGAAAGCCAACTGCATCCTGGTCTGCATCAAAAGAAACGCGATCAGCAGGTCAAAGGGGGTGATCCTGCCCCTCTACTCTGCTCTTGTGAGACCTCACTTGAAGTATTGTGTGTAGTTCTGGAGTTCTCAACACAAAATGGACATGGAACTGTTGGAACAAGTCCAGAGGAGGGCCACTAGGATGATCAGGGGACTGGAGCACCTCCCATATGAAGATAGGATGAGAGAGTTGGGGCTGTTCAGCTTAGAGAAGTGAAGGCTGCGTGGAGACCTCCTAGCAGCCTTCTAGTCTCTGAAGGGGGCCTATAGGGATGCTGGGGAGGGACTCTTCATGAGGGACTGTAGTGTGAGGACAAGGGGTAACGGATTCAAACTTAAACAAGGGAAGTTTAGATTGGATCTGAGGAAGCAATTCTTTACTGAGAGTGGTGAGGAGCTGGAATGGGTTGCCCAGGGAAGTTGTGAATGCTCCATTGCTGTCAGTGTTCAAGGCCAGGTTGGACATAGCCTTGGGTGGCATGGTGTCCCTCACAACAAGCGGTTTGGATCTAGATGATCTTAAGGTCCTTTCCAACTCTAACTTTGATTCTGGCAGGAACTGCAGAAGGTGGAGGACCCAAGCTGAAGCAATCTGTTCTAAAGGACTGTACTCTGCAGAAAAGACCTATGCTGAAGCAGTTCTTGAATAACTTCAGCCTGTGAGAAGGACTCACATTGGAGGAGTTCGTGAAGGACTGTCTCCTGTGGGAGACATCCAGTGCTAGAGAAGAAGAGCATAGGGATGGTGACAGAAGTTAAGCATTATTGACTGACCATAGCACTTCACTGTGCCCTGCACTAAGGAGTCAGGAGTGATGTTGGACCTGGGAAGAAGGATGTATTTTTGGTTTTGTTCTGGTTTCTTACTATCTTACTCTGTTACAATTAATTGGCAGGATATTAAATTAATTTTCCAAGTTGAGGTTTTTTTGCCCATGACAGGAATTCATGAGTAATCTTCTGTCATTTTGTTAATCAATGCATTTTGTACCCCTGTCCAATTGAGAAGGAGGAGTTACAGACTATCTTGGTGGGCACCTGGTTGCAAGCCAAGGTCAACCCAACTCCAACATTTTAATGTAGTACTCTGCACAGTAGTATTGAAATATTTTTTTTTTGAACGGAGTGATCCAGAAGAGCTGGCTATGACTTTAAGGTGGTTATCTGAATTTCTGTTGGACATAGGATTTGAATCCCAGCACAGCAGGGAGACTTTTGTTTTGTTTTGTTTTTTCTTTCTTAGGAAAGTAATTCAAACATGGTGAATTAGGTCATTCTGAAAGAAAAAAATAAAGGATTCATAGAAGTAAGACAGCCTAGTAAAACATAAAAGTCAATCAGCCCAGTTTTTTCTGAAAAGTAGCACTATCTACAATTTTTTTCAAAGCAAAACATTTTGTCTGTTGTTTATGCATATTTCAGTGAGTCATTTTTATTTCTCTTAAAAGATGCTGAAAGATAAAGCCCATTCCTACATTTCTAAAATCCTTTAAATTATGGGCTGGGTTCATCTAGTTCGTGTTTATGCTTGAAGATACTGTTCTGAGGTATGCTATCAGCACTAGCAAGACCATCTTAAGAGGCTTTATACTTTCTAGGCTTATCCTTCCTGCTGAATTGTATAACCCCTTCAGCTGAATCAATGCAGCTGTCTCTGTGACACCTTCTGCGGAGGAACTTGTCACTTACTCATTTAAGAGATTATTATTTAGTATATTATTAACTCCCTGGGAAAAAGCAAGGCCTGTAAAAAACCTGGTCAGAAATCTTTTAAATGCAATTGGCCATCAGAGAAACTGTAACATGAAATTCCACCCTGGGATCTTCTGCTCACCTGCAGTTACCATCCATCGTGAGGGGTATTGGTGCTCAGCTTTATCAATGAGTAGAGTGGTGTCAAAGCAAACAGAGAGGAATCTTCTGTGCATTTTCTTATTAAGAAGGGACACAAGTTCCAAAGCTGCTGTCAAATTTGTGTCAAATGTAGCTACATGTTTACTTGTATTCATGTATATCTGAATGTGGCTGACTTTTTATGAATTCCTTCTACATAGACAACTAGATAGTAAAAGGGTAGTGCAGGAGAATAGCAGTGTATATACGAGCAAAGAAAAACATATACATTGTTGCATATCCATTCTTTTTTAAAATTAGTCTATTTTATCTGCTTCATTACGCACATTTTGCTTCTCTAATAATTGTTCAGCTGTCTGAATGCAGTAATTCTTGTTACTAACACAATTTAAATTGGAATTCACCTTGATCTAGCCCATAGTCTTATAAAGAATGATCTTCATGTCTGTAGACTAATTGCACTAAGAAAGATCACTAAAAAGACATAATTAATTGTCCATAATGTTTGGGAAGGTGACATTTCCTACTTTCTTTGAACTCACAATTTGATATTTGAAAACCAGTATAAGGTACTGAATCTAAGATATTTAATCTGGAGTGGTGTCTAGTTGGTAGTTAACTGAAACTGCTTCCTTTCCCTTAACAGTAATGAACTAGAAAGGACTAATTACCCCTTTTTATAGGTGCAATTTGAACCTAAAACTCTAGAGAGAGCATCAGTAGTAAAGCACTGTTATAGTCAATTTCACCATCTGCACATGAAAACTGGGACTATGGAATTACCAAAAGAATACACATAGTATTTAACACTGGAATCCCCCAAATGAATTTTAGTTTTGTTGCAGAGAAATTTTTCAGAACACAGTGATAGTATTTTCTGATTCCTTTTAAAACCACTTTCTTTAAATAAATACATATTCCATTTAATCCATCATTAGTACTTAATTGAAACTCACTCATCTAAAGACTATGATATATCGATATTTTTTGAGTTTAATGAACTTTACTGTGTTAATATATTTTTTGCTTCACCCTATATGAAGAAAGAACCCTTAAGAGATTCCTCTAGCAAGAATGGCAACCATTGCTTGTCTAAATCTAGCAGAACATACTACAATATTTTTGCTTTCTTTTGGTTTTGGACTTTTTTTTTTTCAAATGAATAGGCAGGATTTATTGACTTCAGTATAACTCCTCATACTTAATATTTTTTGTATTTCTTTTCTTTTCCTGTTAAATCCCCTATAAAGATAGGATGAGAGAGTTGGGGCTGTTCAGCCTGGAGAAGAGAAGGCTACGTGGCGACCTCATAGCAGCCTTCCGGCATCTGAAGGGGGCCTATAAGGATGCTGGGGAGGAACTCTTCATGATGGACTGTAGTGAGAGGACAAGGGGTAACGGGTTCAGACTTAAACAGGGGAAGTTTAGACTTTATCTGAGGAAGCAATTCTTTACTGTGAGAGTGGTGAGGCACTGGAATGGGTTGCCCAGGGAAGTTGTGAATGCTCCATCACTGGTGGTGTTCAAGGCCGGGTTGGACATAGCCTTGGGTGGCATTGTTTAGTGGGAGCTGTCCCTGCCCATAGCAGGGGGTTGGAAGTATATGATCTTGAGGTCCTTTCCAACCCTAACTATTCTATGATTCTATGAAATTGTGAAGTTCTGTCTATTCCTGTACCTTTTTAGTTGTTTACATTAATGAGAAACTATGAAATTTGTTTGTGGTCACTCAGACATGCTTTTTGTTAGACTGGAGTTGTTAGAGAAAGAGCCGCTGAAGAGTTGCCCACTTTCACCATATTATTACTCCTTTCCCTCTGCAGTGGATTTTGGAATCTTGAATGGGGAGAAGTCTGCATTCATTACTTTCAAAATTTCTAGCTCTCAGTCAAAGATTTTGCTGTGTTTTTGGAATGTTAATGCTACTAAACTACCTCATAAGCATTTTTTCAAAAAGTGTACATTTCTACAGCACACAGTATGATTGTGGTCCCTAGACTATGTTCTAGTCATTGACTTAATGAAAAGTCCAATAAATGCTTCTGTGTATTTTTCTCAAGCATGCCTGAAAGTTTCAAAGGGGCTTTAGCTTCAGTTGATAGTAGCTGTCATGGTTTAAGGCCCTCACATAGCTTTGCTCACTCACTCCCCCCTCTTTCTTCCACAGTCTCAGAAGGACAGGGAGGAGAATTGAAAGAATGCAACTCCCACAAGTTGGGATAAGAACAGTTTAGTAACTAAGGTATAACACAAATCACAACTGCTGCCACCAGTAATAATAATGACAAGGAAAGAATACAAGAGCTCATCAACTAATTTACACCCAGCCCAACCAAGCAGTGCACCCCCCATCACCTGACACCAAGTCTGAATACACAGCGCCCACCCCACCCTTCCTGATCTCTGTTCTCTGTTTTTTTCATCCTGGGCATGATACGCTGTGGTATGGAATACCTCTTTGGTCAGTTTAGGTTAGGTGCCCTGTATCTGCTTTCTCCTAGTCTCCTCCCAGCTTCTCATCCTCCCTGCAGAACATGAGGTTCAGAAAATCCTTGGCCAGCCTAAACATTACCAAGCAGTAACTGAAAACACTGGTGTTATTAGCATTTTTCCCAAGCTGAAAATCAAAAACACAGTGCTGCACCAGCTACTATAAAAAAGGAAAAATGACTGCTACTGCTGAACCCATGACATTATCCACCCATATTTCATACCATTCACATCATGCTCAGATCCCACTTTTTCAGTATACCATCACATTTATATATATATACATCCACACACACAGAGGGAGAGCAATCATCTCTCAGTGCATGGATCAATCCTTATAAAACTGCTGAGTCCATTCAGTCCATGATATCGGGCTCCATCTTTTGCAAGCAGGAGAGGCTGTGTGCAGTGTTCACACTCATTAATAACCTGGGCAATAGTGTCCGTTGTTAAGTCCACTCCTCAATCACGAGTCCATCTGTATGTTGCATCTCTGCCCTGATGGCCTGAAGCATCACGGGCCCAGAGGGCTCAAAGTAATTCACCCTCCCCTTCAGCAGTTTCTGCAGTTTTTTGCTGGGAACTCCATACAGCTGCCTTTCATCTCCAATGCTTCCAAAGTTCTGGAGAGGCCCAATGGACTATATACTCCCTCATACTGTCTCACACACCGTGCCGCATATGACTGTCCAACTTTGGGGAAAATCTCTTGGCCACGCTGCATCATAATCTAATCACAGTCAAGGCCCACACCCCACTCTGCTTAACTCTTCAGGGCTAGACGAAATGACTATGGGTAAAACATACTCTACACATGCCAACACGCTGATCCCCATCACAATCAGCAGGCAGGTCTCAAGGGTATCCAAAGGACATTCAAACCCTTCAGAACTCTCAAGTGAGGCTGCTGTACTTGTCACTGGGCTGGTGTAGCTGCTGTGTTTGCCGGCTCTCTCACCACCGGCTGCTCTTTGTCTGAGTCCAGATCTTCTTCCTCTGCCTTGCTGGGAAGTGCTGCATTGTCTCCTGCATCCTCTTGGGGCTCAGGCTCACAGGGCTCTGCGGGAGGCTGCTGGGGACTGCTCTTGGTTGCCGTGGGGCCAAGGGGTCACAGCTCCTCTTTCACCTCCTCCTGCTGTTGGGCAGCCTCTGGTCTGAGCTCGGTGGGGAAGCTCAGCTTCTCTGCCTCCTCCTTTCTGACCTCTTGATCCTCCAGGCAGTCCTCCCAGGCCCTTTCAGCTGCTAGCGGCTCCCGGGGCCACGTTGCCTCAGCTCCCCACAGCCTCCCGAAGACGGAGGCAAGGACAATGGGCAGGACAGTGAAGAGCAGCCAGGCAGCCAGGTACAAATCCACATCCACATCCACTCCCTCCTCCTGCTTCTGGAGCCCACCCGTGTCACAAGCCGTTGCAATACAGCTCAATGAGACAAGAACCTTAACTCAAAACCCACTTCTGAAAAATGTTACGATAACAAATACCAGCTGTAAGTAAAGTAGCATATGCTGAACCTGCAAGAACCAGAGCAACAACTCTGAGAGCAAATAAATCAGCATTGTGACGAGTGGCTATTAATCCTGTCGTTATCTCAACCCTTTGTGCCCCACGTTGGGCGCCAAAAAAGAACTGTCGTGGTTTAAGACCCTCACACATTTCTGCTCACTCACTCCCCCCTCTTTCTTCTCCTAGTCCCGGGGGGATGGGGAGGAGAATTGAAAGAATGTAGCTCCCACAGGTTGAGATAAGAAGAGTTTAGTAACTAAAGTATAACACAAATCACTACTGCTACCACCAATAATAATAATGACAAGAGAAATACAAGGAAAGAATACAACAGCTCACCCCCTATCCACAACAAGCGGTGCACCCCCATCACCTCATATCAAGTCCAACCATGAAGTGGCCCCCCCTAGGTCTCTGCTGTTTCTACATCCTGGGCATGACATGCTGTGGTATGGAATACCTCTTTGGTCAGTTTAGGTCAGGTGCTTTGTTTCTGCTTCCTCCCGGTCTCTTCCCAGCTTCTCGTCCTCCCTGGCAGAGTATGAGGCTCAGAAAGTCCTTTGCCAGCCTAAACATTCTAAGCCACAACTATAAACAGTGGTGTTATCAGCGCCGTTCCCAAGTTGAAAATCAAAAACACAGCGCTGCACCAGCCACTATGAAAAAGGAAAAAATGACTGCTACGGCTGAACCCATGACAGTAAGGAAGGACAAAATGTTGCTTGGCTGTGAGGTGAGAGAGTGAAGTGTGAGAAACAGCCCTGCAAGCACAAAGGGGAGAGGGGGAGGAAAAAATCTAGGCACTCAAGCCAAAATCCCTGGCAGCTGTGGGGACCATGGTGGAGTGGAAGAAACAAATGAGATGAAAGGAGCATCAGAGAAAACCCACTTTGTACTGACTGCAACCCACTTCCTACACTGGAGGAACTGAAAGCAACCTGTGGTGATATTACGAGAGGTGGATAGGAGAGGTGCTTGGGGTGAAGCGTATGCAAGTGCTTTTCTTGCTATTTTTTCCCTCCTGTCCTCTTGAAGTGGAAGGGTGAGAGAGCAGCTGCATGAGCTTCTGGCAGCCAACCAAAGTCAACCAATCATATGATCAAACATATCATTCTGACTTGATCTGGAATGAATCTAGTTACTATGTTCTGCAGAGGTACATATACCTTTTGTTGTGGCTTAAGCTCAGTCAGCCACGCAGCCTTTCTTTCATTCTCCCCCTTTCCTTCCCCCTGCTCCTGGAGGGATCAGGATTAAAATCAAAAGAATGTAACTCCCATGGGTTAAGAACAGGCCAGTAACTAACATATAACACAAACCACTGCTGCTGCCACCAATAATAATAATGATAAGGGAAATATCAAGGGAAGAGAATACAACCACTCACCACCTGTCGGCTGATACCCAGCCTGACCTGAGCAGTGATCTAACCCTTCTGGGTAACTGTCCCCAGTTTATATAGTGGGCATGACGTACTGTGGTTTGGAATACCTCTTTAGCTAGTTTGGGTCAGATGTCCTGTCTCTGCTTCCTCCCAACTTCCACTTCATCCTGACAGAACGTGACACAGGAAGTCCTTGGTCAAAGTGAACATTACTGAGCAGCAATTGAAAACACTGGTGTTATCAGTGCTGCTCCCAGGCTGAAAGTCAAAGACACAGCACTGCACCAGCTACTAAGAAGGAGAAAAATGAGAGCTACTGCTAAACCCGGGACACCTTTCTAGTGAAGACAGAGATGCAGATTTTGTAGTAGTAGTTGGTGGTAGAGGTAGTAAATTCTGTAATCGATATAACTGAGACATTTTTATTGCACTTTTTCAGATAGAAATTTGCATTATATCAGGCTGTACAAAACAGCGTATCTATGTGGTTTTGTTTTAAAATTGAAAACCAAAAATAATAAAAAAAAAAAAACACACCAAAGAACAGAACAAAGTTCTTCTCTTCCCAAAACAGAATAGATAAATATACAAAAGTACATACACATATAAACTAAAATAAGAAGAATTGATTTTAAACAACACTGAAATATAGCAGAAATATAAGCAATGAAGTACAAACTCAATTTATCCTGTAGCTTTTCTTCAAAGAACATCCATGAAGGTAATATGCTCTTTGCACAACCTAGTGTCATTGCAAAAGTAATGACATTTGATTGTGTTATCATAATAATATGTATTTAAATTAATGTATATAATTTTGTTTCAATAAAAGTGAAACCTTAAGAGTAGTTGCACTTCTTAAATTTAATTATCTCAAAGGTTAACTTTTTAAGTTTACAGAATATTAAAGATATAAAAATGTTAAATTTAAGGGGAAAATAATTTTTTTTATCTTTAAAGCAAATGGTATGTCTTCAACAAACTTCCTGGTTAGGGATGTAGGCATTATTCTAGCAGGCAGTGATAATAATGACAATCATATAGCCAGACATTTTCTGACAAATACTGGAAAATGATAGCTCATCTCAATGGAAACTATGAACAGGAAAACACTTCCTTTAATTATTTTCCTAATTGGAATTTGCTTGAAATTATTAAAATGTTGTGTTGATTGTTTCTCCAATAAATTTGAAACAAATTTGGTTGATATATTGTGAAGTTTGTGCACAGAAATAAACAAGCAACTTTATTAGCTTACAAAATACCTTACTCACCAAGGTATCTCTAGAGAAGAGCCTTCAACCCTTGTGTCGGACCTTGCACTTGGCTTGGTCAAACTTCATGAGTGCCACCCTGCCCATTGCACGTCCTTGCCTCACCAGGAGGCCTGCACTGCAGCCCTCATCTCATCGGTTCTGTCTGGTGCCAACGGTGCCACTGATGAGGCACCAGAGCAGAGTGCACAGACCGGACCCTAACCCTGAGGAGGGAGCTCACCACCACACATAATGCCGGCTCCACCTGCCACGCCATGCCCTGACTGGCATGATACACCCCGTTCCTGTGTTCCCTGGGGCAGATTTCCCCGCTCAGGGTGGTGTTGCCCCTCCTGGAGCCGCTGGCTGTGAAGACCCTGCTTGCCTCAGCTCCTGGGCAAGGCCCTGTGGAACTTTGGGGCTACCTCGTTGGCTCCAACACTCAGAACTGAGGCTTCTGGATGCTGTGTGCCGCCTTGCTCCACTGTTGAAGGTGTCCTCTGTGAAGCTGCTCACAGATATTAACTGTCTTTAACATGTCCCTAACAGGGGCATACCTGAAGTTCACAGTTAGGCCCCAAGCAAATGTGTGTTTAATGAATGTTGGGGAAGGTCACTGTAATGAGGATTCTCAAAGGTACTGCAGCAGCACTGGATATTGTAGGAACTTTTGGATGTACAGTCCCTTTGCAGTTTCATTAGCGTAATTGGAACTTGCTTTAGTGCTAGTCAAAGTTGGATTGATTATATAATTGGATGATAATAGTAATGCTTAGCACTTTAACAGTACTTTACATGATCAGAGAGCTCCACAAACACTAACTACATAGTCTTCGCAGTGCCCCTGTGAGGTTGTAATTAAAGATGGAAAAGGCCTGTTAGTAGATCATAAAATTCCATTCTCTTTCCAGGGTGGCATACATTTGCCCAGCAGAGGACATAGCAGATACTAAACTACTGCTGTGTTCAAGTTTTGCTCCCTTTGTGACATTATTTCAATCCGGGACTTCCCTGAGACTGTAAAGGGACTTTAACAAAGTTTCTAAATAGTGTTATAACTAAAGTGCTCCTTTTTAATGAAGGTAAAATAGACTTTTACAGTCCTTCTTCTTACCGATTTTTCAGTGTCACTGGAAAGCAGAGTATTTGATTTTCTTCAAAAAGAATAAAGAAAGGGAGGAAGCTGTTTAAAGATGGGTTAGCAATCTCTTGCTTAGAAAAAAAAAAAAAAAAGATAGAAAAGACTCCTGCCTCTCCAGAATAAACTTCCCTAATACTACCTATCAATAGTTCAACACTGATGGTATAAAAGTGAGACATTAACTACATAAAATCTTTTTCTTACAACTTACTTTGAACAAGCACCATTCAATGATTATATCCTATACTTCATCAGGTTTCCAAGGTTACAAAGCTCTCTGGATGGTAAATAGCTGCTCAAAATACAATAATCAATACAATGCTAACCTTAAACGTTATCAGTTTTTGGGTTTTAGTATTGTTTTGACTGACTGTTTTCCTTGACAATTCTTACACTTTAACTATAATCATGAGAAAACCCTTATTCTAAGTGCAGATAACTTTCAGCATGTTCAAGGCCATTTTATTTTGTTTGTATGAATATCCATGCAGTATGTAACTCTTTTTATGAACACAGAGAATGACTATCTCAGGAACACGTGTCTAGTTCTGATGCTTGTGACATTACTTCTTATCTACTAGAGTGTAACAGTGGAAACATCTGATGTGTTAACAATCAGAGGAAAAAATGATACTGGAGTTGTAGTTACATGGTTGTAGTATTCTGTGTTAGTGTGAGGTTTTTTTTCCCCAAGCAAATTTGAGGCCAAGAGCTCATTTTTTTCAATCAAGTTTTATTGAATTAACAAAAACTGCAACTATCCTTTTCCAATGTTTATACCTGTCTTGGTGCCCTAATTATTGCTAAATAGCTTTGAATAGCAGCCAATTGCATCAGTGGCATAATTGGAATTATTTTTTATTTTTAATATTAATGAATAATTTTAAAATAATAATAAAAGAAAATGTAGAAAGATTGGTGAACATGAGCTGAGTGCTTAGGAATATTTCAACAGATGTGTAAACATTGCAAGGATACTGAAAAAAAAATGTTTACGTTAAAATTGATCAATGACAACAAAATATGCTTTTTATCTTTTTTAATGCATCTAACTTTGACTCAGCTACAGACAAACACAACTTGAAAGTGTGCTAGATTTAAAAGGACATTCATATATTGTTACCTTAAGAAAGAGTAGTCCTGATTTTAGACAGCACCTTTGTCAATTACTAAATAAAATATCTGGAAGTCTTGACTAAAGTTAGAATATCACTGTGAAGAGCACTACTCAGAGAGAATAAGATGCGTGGCATGGTTTGAAAAGCTTAAATTTAATTATTTGTAAATTTAAATATTTATACTAGCAAAATAAAAGGAATATTGATAAATGATGAAATATTTTAAATACATTTGAAGACCTTTTATTGTGTGCTTTTGATTATTTTAGAAATTACACTCTCAAACTTTTCCTGCAACCTTAGAATCTCTAAAATCAGAAAGCTGGAATTTGAATCATTTGACCTTTGTACCTGCAAATCAGATTTATGGCAACAGTGTATGAGAATTTTCAACTAAGTAACAAAATGAGGTGGTGTCTTAATTCATCAAGTATATTGCTAATAAAGCTATAATTCAGGCCAGCATGCTGTGACTCTGGTGCCATGTGCGGGCTGCCTGGCTATGTTTAGCAATTTAAGGTGGGAATTTCCCAGTTAGATGCATTCTTACTTCATCATATCAGAGGAACATCAGGATAAAAACCTCCTTCTGAAATTGTTGCAGTAGATATTAGAAGTAGACAGAAGATAGTAAGTGCCATGCCAATATTTTTATCTTGGAAAAGGAAATTACTTTTGTTCTTTTTGTGGTTTGACCTAGCTAACTTTGTAACAGGAATGTGCAGAACAAACTTGGCCCTGCACTGGCAAGAGAAAAGTCATTCTGTGGGAGTAAATATATACATCAGTGATGCAAGAAATTAAAAACTTGAATAAGTTTTGATAGACTAGATTCAAATAATCCCTGTTGGAATTCAAGCTTGATACTATAGGAAATAAGGGTCTACCATGTTTTAAATTTAAAGTCAGTGATATGAAGATCATATCTCATTATTTTGAACTTAAATTATCCTATAAATGAGACTGCTTTTATTGAAAACACATTTTAAATAATTGGGCAAGTTATTTGGATGTTTTTGGCATTTATTAAAAGTTTGTCATACCCAATGAATAAATGTAACTAAAAATAAATTCTGTGACTCCTGTTATCAAATTGTAGCTACTCTAATGTACATCTGTGCAATCTGCATAGGAGAAAGACTAAGGATACTGCCTTCTAATTCCAATTCTTTTGTGTGCACTCACAGTCGAGAAAGCCAACCATATCCTGGGCTGCATCAAAAGGAGTGTGACCAGCAGGTGGAGGGAGGTGATCCTGCCCTCTACTCTGCTCTCGTGAGACTCACTTGGAGTATTGTGTACAGTTCTGGTGTCCTCAACATAAAAAAGACATGGAACTGTTGGAACAAGTGCAGAGGACAGCCACGAGGATGATCAGGGGCCTGGAGCACCTCCTGTATGAAGATAGGATGAGAGAGTTGGGGCTTTTCAGCCTGGAGAAGAGAAGGCTGCATGGAGACCTCCTAGCAATCTTCCAGTATCTGAAGGAGGCCTACAGGGATGCTGAGGGAGAGATTTTTCATTAGAGACTGTAGTGATGGGACAGGGGTAACAGGTTAATACTTTATCAGGGGAAGTTCAGATTGAATATAAGGAGGAAGTTCTTTACTGTGAGGGTGCTGAGGCACTGGAATGGGTTGCTCAGGGAAGTTGCGAATGCTCCATCCCTGGCAGTGTTCAAGGCTGGATTGGACATAGCCTTGGGTGGTATATTGTAGTGTAAGGTGTCCCCCATAACAAGTGGGTTGGAACTAGATGATCTTGAGGTCCTTTCTAACTGTAACTATTCTATGATCCTATGATTCTAATTTCTGAAAAATTCAAATCCTGAAGGATTTTCCATTTATTTCTCTTCATAGTTTTGCTGACTTTCATACCTCAGATAGATAGTTTCATGACAAAATGTTTCTTTTTTTTTTACAGAAGTAGTGTAACTGGAAATCTTATTTCATGGTGGATTATATTAGACAAAAAGAAGAAGTTTTAATGTAAAAAGGACATGGAACTGTTGGAACAAGTGCTGAGGAAAGCCAGGAGGATGATCAATGGACTGGAGCACCTCCCGTATAAAGACAGGATGAGAAAGTTGGGGCTGTTCAGCCTGGAGAAGAGAAGGCTGCGTGGAGACCTCATAGCAGCCTTCCAGTATCTGAAGGGAGCCTATAGAGATGCTGGGAAGGGACTCTTCATTAGGGACTGTAGTGAGAGGACAAGGGATAATGGGTTCAAACTTGCACAGGTGAAGTTTAGATTGGATCTGAGGAAGAAATTCTTTACTTTAAGGGTGGTGAGGAACTGGAATGGGTTGCCTGGGAAGTTGTGAATGCTCTGTCACTGGCAGTGTTCAAGGCCAGGTTAGACAGAGCCTTGGCTGACATAGTTTAGTGTGAGGTGTCCCTGCCCATGACAGGGCAGTTGGAAGTAGATGACCTTAAGGTCCTTTCCAACCTTGACTATTCTATGATTCTATGATTTCTTTCATTGTCTGAATTGGTGATTTAATGGAAATGGATACAAATTTGAATGGATCTATGCAGGTATTTTAGAAAGTATCGCAACTACAAGCAACAATGCAAAAGATACTTAATTTCAAAGGATTAATGGGATCTGCTCTAGTGGCCTATGTCTGTAATGCCACAGGAATAAGAAAAGGATAAAATCTGGGCATACTGAACATGATAAATCTGACTACTAAAAATGTTTCCTCTTTACTGATGAACATGTACACTGGGAGGAAGAATTTCTGGAAGCTTGCTTAGCTTTTCTTTGTTGGTAAGTGCTATTTAATATATTTTCATGAATAATTTAATGACGGGGGATTAGCTTTAAACTGAAAAAGGGTATATTTAGATTAGACGAAAGGAAGTAATTCTTTATTATGAGGGTGATGAGACACTGGAGCATGTTGCCCAGAGAAGTTGTGGATGTTCTATACCTAGCAATACTCAAGGCCATTTTGGACAGAGCTTTGAGCAACCCCATCTAGTGGAACATGTCCCTGCCCATGGCAGGAAATTTGAAAGCACGTAATCTGTAAGGTCTTTTCCAACCCAAACCAGTCTGATTGTATGATTCTATAATCTGAGGAAAAACATATTTGTCAAGATGCTGAAGGAGAATTATGGTTCCCTTCTAATGGAATAAGAACAAATGAAGAGGGCTAAACTAGATCTCTGAATAGGAAATCTGAACTGTGCCTACAACTTTGCTTTCTTTAATATTTTGTAGCTTTTTTTTAGAGTTACCATGCCCTTCATTTGCGTAAGACTGGTTAGATAAATAACTACCTTGATTTTAGTAGCCAGATGGGCTCTGTAGCACACTTCATTTCTTGTACAAATGAATAAAAAATAATCTACTGCCATGTTCAGGACAATGTCTCCTTACATTACATTGCATTAATATCCACTGCCATGATTATAAAGTGTAGCTCCCAGAGGGCTGTATATTAACTGAATATCCTGTGAAGGATAAAGCTATTCTGATCTCTCAACTTTGATTGAAAACCCATGATAGCTATCCATGACATCTGAAATCTAAAAATCGAAGTTTTTTCCTTCTCCCCTGCACACGAATCTTTGACCCAAACCAGTAACTTTCCTCCTGTCTGTACCACACAGCCTTGAATTGCAGTGTGGATGGAATTCAAAGCAAGTTTGAGACCATAAGTGAGAAGAGCTTCTGTATTTCTCTGGGAGAACAAATGTCTGTCATTCTTAAAAGAAAAAATATTTTGGATAAGGCTTTGTGCTGGTTTTGGCTGGGATAGAGCAAATTTTCCCCACAGTAGCTACTATGGGGCTATGTTGAATTTGTGCTAAAAACAGTATTCATAACATAGGAATGTTTTTATTCTTGCTAAGCAGTGCTCACACAGAGCCAAGGCCTTTTCTGCTCCTCAGTCTACCAGCAAGTAGGCTGGGTGTGCACAAGGAGTTCAGAAGGGGCACAACTGTGAAAGCTAACACCAGTTGACCAAAGAGATATTTCATACCATATGGCGTCATGCTCAGCATATAAAGCTGGGGGAAGAAGAAGGGGGGAGACGTTCAGAGTGATGGCAGTTGTTTTGCCACATAACCACTGCAAGTGATGGAGTCCTGCTTTCCTGGAGGTGGCTGAACATGGAGGTGCTTGAGTGTGAGAAGTGATGAGTGAATTCCTGGAGTGCCTGAGCATGGGAAGCACTGAGTGAATTCCTTGCTTTGCTTTAGTTGCATGTGTGGCTTTTGTCTTACCTCTTAAACTGTCATTATCTCAAGCCATAAGTTTTCTCATTTTGATAATTATGATTTTCTCCCTCATCCCACTACAGGGGCAAAGTGAGCAAGGGGCTGGTGGTGCTTAGCTGCTGGCTGGGATTAAACTACAACAGCTTTCCCATGAGAAAGTGCAATTTATTATCTGCAGATTCTTTTCTCTCTTGTAAGAATTAATTAATGGGGAAACAACTCCTATTTCATTCAATTTTTATTTTGTTTAGATTTATCAGCATTAGTAAATGAGGGCAACCAAGGAATGCTTGAAGACAAAGTGTCTTTACAGCATCTTTACTGAAGCTAAGAGAAAGGTTTTGTTGTTTAATTTGGACAACTGTACTGTCTGCTGTTTGATCAGTTTTGAGCTATCAAGAAGGTGTCTTCCCTCCCAAAGAACAAAAGTAACTTCTCCTAGTGAGGTTTCTGTGCTAGAACAGAGTACAAGATTGAGCCCGGTGGGTTATAGCGTGTGCCCTATGGTTTAACAAATCAAAAAATAAGTTCCTCATCAAAAAAGAAAAATAAAATCTTTAAATTATCTGTCAGTTAATTTGGAATAAGGGTGATGTTTTTTTCTGTAACCTCTGGTTTCTAAATGTTTAGTCCTTCTCAGCTGAGTTTACATTAGAAAATGTTGGTTTTAATTGAAATTTACATTGAAAGTCCATTCCAGCCCAAACTATTCTATAATTCTATGATTTCTCCAGTCTTATGGGCTATGCCAAAACCATGAGATCTGATAGTGGTCCTGCATAGCAGATATGTGGAATGGCTGCAACTGTGATTCTGTCAGAGTGTGTAGGATGTGGTACTGCCTGTTAAGTACTTAAATATAACATTTTCTTCCCTGTGTCTGAAAAGTTACTCATGAAATTGTATCTGATAAATGATTACATTTTAGAAAAGTAAACAGTAAAACCACCATGTAGACTAGGAAGTGACCTGAACTGAAATTACATTGTAAAACTGTCAGTGTGGTGTAGCAGCTCAGTGGTAAATTATTTCCTGCCAGTATTTATGCATTCATCTTTTTTGCTTCTTAATAGAATTTCTAAAAGCTTTTGACTCTCTGACCTCCAACTGTCAGCAGTGACCACCAGCAGTATTTCATTGTATCTTTTTTTTCTTTTTTATTATAGCAGTAATTGTGCAAACATGCAGATTAAGTGAAGGATTGGACGTACTAAACAGTTTTTTTGAATTGCATTTTGGACACTGCTAAAGATAAATTCCCAGAAAGCTCCACAGAGGTTTGAGCCTTTTCTGTGGCTTGCCAAATATATTTTCTGTTCACTCCTGACAACTAAATGCTTCAGCAAAATTCACTCTTGGTTCTGTGGGGGTGGAGAAAATATTTTACAAGAGCTTATGCAAGGGTGATTGGAACCAGTGGCAAAGTCACTGCTGATATCACACATGCACAGATGTTTTAAGAAAAAAAAATACCTTGAAGCATGCATATTTTTATTAAATTTATTTATTTATTTAATTATTTATTTATTAGCAATTAATGTGGTGGCAACCACTGAAAGCAAGGTAAAACTTTAAAATAACTACATATAACATTACATTGACATATATTTGTGGTGCTGCGATTGTAAACAAGATTATTTCCCACACAGTACACAAACATGCCGTCATACATTTTCAGGCAGTCATCTGTTCCTTGTTAGATTATTATAAAGGTTTTTTTGCCCTAATGATCCCTAAGCCATTATTCTGAGTATCCTAAATTACAAGCAACAAATGAGCTCTGGGAAACATATCCTGTTCTCTAAGGCTTTAAAATGCTGAATCGTTGGCACAGAATCCTGACATTTCCCTTTTCAAGCTGGAAAGCACTGGCAAAAAGTAGCCATTTGGCTTTGTCATAACAGATTGAGACATTCACTTCTCAACAAAAAGATGGCTGCCAGGTCTGACTCAGCTGTGCAATGTAATTAAAGGTCTCAGAAGTGAGCAATACCTGTATTATAAAATTTCATATGGAGGATTGGCTCCTGTTCATTTACATTAGCCCTGCTAAAAAATTCCTACCCTAGGATTGTTTGGTTATGCACATGCTGTAAGAGGTGCATAATAAGCTCAAATAAAATAAAGACACCAACACTGACTGAGCTTCCAAAACCAACTAAACAAAAAATATCGTGTAGTGAAGATTTCTATGTCTTTTCCGGGGTCTTTGTTATATGCAAATCATTGATTTAATGGAAATGTTGATATAGTAAAACTGATCCTTGACTTTATTTTTTGACCAGAAGATTGTTAATGATTTTAATTTCTAAAAAGGCTACAATGTGCCAGCACAGCAAAAGCTGAGTTTTGAAGCACTCTGCTTGTAAGTTTTCCGTTTGAGGGATAGGATAATGAAAATTTTTCCAAGACTTAAGAATAGTTTAGTTTTACTAATCTAACCTAAATTGAACCAGTGAAAGCTTGCAGACAGAACTTCCCTCTGCTATGCTGTTCCTTATAGTCAACATGAGAATAATTATTAAATGCTCTGATAATATAGGCAATGATACTAATCTTCCTTTTGACTTCTCCCTTTCCAGTGAAATGAAAAGGCATCTTGTTTGTCAAAGATGTGATAGCTTCCTGGAAATACAAAAATGATTGAGGCTTAAAAGCTTTCCTTATTTTGTTTCCAGCTAAATTCCAACCTTTCAAGTCAACAAAGGTAATTAACATAATCCTAAACACTCTGTGTATTCTTGTTGTGATCCTGGGTACACCCAATTTACCTCTGACAGCACTAAAAGGTTCCCCATTTAGCTTGTTCTCCCATTCTTCTGATAACTCATTAGTGAGCCCTGGGTTTGCTTAATGCCTGCAACAAGAAGAGTAAATTGGTTTGTGTAAATCATTCACTACCTTCAAGGGACAAAATATTTTGGCACACCCTGAGTTTATGTTTCCTTGATTTTCTATTCAATGGATTTAGAGGCCAATTGTACATTTTCCCCACAGGCAGACTCTGTGTCTACTTTGGTATAGCAAATAATGAATTTATGTCAAAGTAAGGTTGTATCACTAGGCAAAGTGTTTAAATATAGTCTGTCATGAAATAGAATTGCACCCATGGGTTATTCAGCAGTGACCTGAGCAGTCTTCTCATCAATGCACTGAATGTAGCAAACGGTAATGATGATAGCATCTTGGTTTTCTTTCTAGATATTATGTGGATATTATCATTTATCCATATAATATCTATTTATTTGGATAAATGCATGCTGATGGGACATATTGCATTTCTCTATGGATATTATCAGCTTCTCAGAAAACCTCAGAATTTCCTATTTCAACATACAGCTGTTTCTAATTTATAAAGTCAATTTTGTGTAGTATAAGTTGTTGTTATCTGTGATGTCAGAGAATGCATAGAAAGCTCAAGCAAAATGATGAGATATTCTGAAAAATGCAATTAATCAAAATATAAATCAAACATATTTCAATATATCTCACCATCATTGAGCAGAACTGTTAGCTCAAGTTGAATATTTTGGTGCATGTAAAAAATTTTACACAAAGTACCTTTTTAGGATAACATGAAAGGCATTTCGAACTTTGTTTTGCTGTAAAATCTGTTTAAGTGAAGCTGAAACTGAAGTGAGTTTCTGTCCTTTCTCTCTATGACTTATTCTGATTTTCCTTTCTTTTGTCTCCTCTTTCTATTCTTTCTCTTCCAAAAAGGTGGAATTTCCTTTCCTCCCTGTACTGTTTAGGTATTGGTTGATGGGAGAATGAACATGAGCCGGCAGTGTGCTCTTGCTGCCCAGAAAGCCAACCGTATCCTGGGGGGCATCAAAAGGAGCATGACCAGCAGGTGGAGGGAGGTGCTCCTGCCCTCTACTCTGCTCTTGTGAGACCTCACTTGGAATATTGTGTGCAGTTCTGGTGTCCTCAACATAAAAAGGACATGGAACTGTTGGAACAAGTGCTGAGGATGGCCACGATGATGATCAGGGGACTGGAGCACATCCCCTATGGAGACAGGATGAGAGAGTTGGGGCTTTTCAGCCTGGAGAAGAGAAGGCAGCGTGGAGACCTCATAGCAACCTTCCAGTATCTGAAGGGGGCCTACAGGGATGGTGGGGAGGGACTCTTCATGAGGGACTGTAGTGAGGGGACAAGGGGTAATAGGTCCAAACTTAAAGAGGGGAAATTTAGATTGGATGTGAGGAAGAAATTCTTTACTGTGAGGGTGATGAGGCGCTGGAATGGGTTATCCAGGGAAGTTGTGAATGCTCCATCGCTGTCGGTGTTCAAGGCCAGGCTGGACATAGTCTTGAGTGACATGGTTTAGTGTGAGGTGTCCCTGCCCATGACAGGGGGGTTGGAACTAGATGATGTTAAGGTCCTTTCCAACCCTAACTATTCTATGATTCTATGACTCTATGATCTTGGCTTTGCAAGTCATTCTTGTGTATCTGGAAGAAAGTTCTGCTTGTTTACAGGCCTTTATGCTTAACTTGTCCTTTGTAAGGGCTTTATGTTTTGTTGTTTAGTTTTGTTGGGTTTTTTAAATTTTTTTTTATTATTATTTAATTCTAATTTGGGTTTTTGGTTGGTTTTTTTTTTTTTTTTTTTTTTGACTTGGATGTCTGACATGTAACTATGCCTGGGGTTTTTGTGCCTTTAGTAGTCACACTGCCCCTGCTTACAGAAAACTTGAATATTGGTGTCTCTTACACTGTTTTTATATGCTTTTATTATAATTCAGTGTAAGATAATACTAATTGTCCTGGGTTCAGCAGTAGCAGTCATTTTTTCTCCTTCTTAGTAGCTGGTGCAGTGCTGTGGTTTTGACTTTCAGTCTGGGAACAGCACTGATAACACCAGTTTTTAGTTGCTGCTCAGTAATGTTTACATTCACCAAGCACTTTATGAGTCTTGTGCTCTGCTTGGGAGGAAGGGGAAGCTGGGAGGAAGCAGAGACAGGACATCTGACCCAAACTAGCCAAAGAGGTATTCCATACCACAGCATGTCATGCCTACTATATAAACTGACGGCAGTTACCCAGAAGGGTTAGATCACTGCTGGGTCTGGCTGAGTATTGGTCAGGAGGTGGTAAGCAGTTGTATCACCTTCCCTTGTTATTGCCCTTATCGTTATTATTATTGGTGGCAGCAGCAGTGGTTTGTGTTATACGTTAGTTACTGGACTGTTCTTATCTCAACCCATGGGAGTTACATTCTTTCAATTTTTCTCTCCATCCCTATGGGAGTGGGGTAGGAAGAGGGGGAGTGAGAGAGCAGCTGCATGGTTCTGAGTTACGACTGAACTTAAACCACAACTTAATTACAACCCTATTTATAATTTACGGGTATCTCAGGCCTCCATTTTTTTATATCTCCTAAGTTACTTTCTGACAGAAAAATGTGTATGAGGTCTTTGTTTGGTGATTAGGGATTTCCAGCTGTATGATAGTTCCTGTGCAGTTCATATTGGAATCCCTACAAGATGCTTGGTTGTTTCCATAAAGCGCATGTAAGTGTCCTGTACAGCACAGGTGTGGTGTGTCTAGAAACACTGTATTTATCACACATGAGCTCCGCAGAGTGTGCATGAATGCATCCTGCTGTCTGAAATTAGCAAAAACTTTAAGGCATCTGTCAGTTGAACAGATTTTTTTCCTGTCCTGTTGAGGTAGTTATTTCGAATTTGAGCTACAGTGTTCATATGACTTATCTCTCTATGCAGGTTGAGTGTTATGTTTTAAACCATAATGACAATAACTATGAAAATAATAATAAATACTATTAATAGTTAGTAGTTAATGTAAAGTTAATAATGAACCATTAAAATAGTAATACTTGCCTGGCAAAAGAGTCACCACGCTCAGGCAGGTGGTTTTCCCAGGGCAGGGCCCATTTCCTACATTCTGGCTGTGCTGATCCCTGCTATTTCCCCAGCTGTGGGAAACTCAACTGCATAATTTGCAGTAGTGGTGGACTCTCATTACTACTGCTACTACAAAGGAATACATTCATGCTCTCCCTTGGCTTTTTCTTACTATCCCACACAGTCTGCTGCTTGTAACTGTCCAGCCTTGGGGAAGATCTCTTGGTGGTGTTCTGAAACAGTTGTTTAACCTTAAACAAGACCTGACCCATATTCAGCAATATGCTGGCTCCCAGCAAGAGGACCAGGTTGGTTTCAAGGGTACTAAAAGATATTAAAAATCTTTGAAATTCGCAAATGCTACTGTAAATAGCCTGGTGGAGAAGGAGAATTTGTAGAAGGATGTCTCCTCTGTTAGTTGATCCTCCAAGGAGAAAAAGAAAGAAGTATAGTTATTAATAGTTCCCACTACATGGCTCCCAAATTATAGAGGTGATGCCTGTGCTGAGAACACATACCAGATCAATTTCATGACCAGCAACTCTACTGTATCACCAACCACTATTATAAAGTGATACTTGTGATACGATAGTCCACGTCCCAAGGGCAATAAATGCCAAAACAGGCTGCAGGCTGCAAGTAAGTTGTGACACAGCAAAATTCTGAGACCAAATGCAACAACTCCAAGAGCAAATAAGTCAACATTGTGACCAGTTACTATTAAATCAAAACAGTGGATGTTTATAATAAATTTGTTCTGTCACACTCTTGTTAGATCTGTTATCTAAATCCTCTGTGCCCCACATTAGGCAACAAAAAGGAATGTCATGCTTTAAATCCAGCCAGTAACTAAGTACTATGCAGTTACTTGCTCACCCCAGCCCCAGTGGGATGGGGAAGAGAAAGACTGTAAAACCACACAATTGAGATAAGAACAGTTTGATAACTAAAGTATAATATGATGCTATGATAATTATAAGGGAAATAACAAGGAGAGAGAATATAAACCTAAAAGAAGAAAAGAAAAAAAAAATAAACACAAGTGATGCACAATACAATTGCTCATCACCCACCGACTGATACCTAGTCCAAACTGAGCAACGATCCAGCCTTGTATGTAGTTCCTCTCAGTTTATATACTGTGCATGATGTGCTGTGGTACGGAATATCCCTTTGACTAGTTTGGGTCAGCTGTCCTGTCTGTGGTTCCTTACAGCTCTTGTGGCCCTCTTCACTAGCAGAGTATGAGAGACTGAAAAGTCCTTGATCAGGGCAAGGATTGCTTAGCAACAACTAAAACACTGATGTGTTATCAGCACTGTTCTCAGACTAAAGCCAAAACACAGCACTGCACCAGGAAGATTAACTCTATCCCAGACAAAAACCAGGGCAGTGAGGATCATAAGATGCAGGGACACTATGAAATAGAATGTTACCTTGCGTAATTTGGGTTACTGAAGATTCTCATTCATATACCTGCAATAACTTTATTTAAGTGATATCAAGACTTCACAAAACCTCAGGAACTGGGGAAACAAACTTGAAAGAAGAGCATCTAGGGTGATGTGATATAAAAGCTTAAGTATAAATGTTTTCTATGATCAAATATACTGAGGTTCACATGGCATTACAGTGACAACACTACCATTATACAGGAAAGTAGTAAAATATCATCACAATGTCACAATGTTGTGGTTTAAACCACTATAAGTCACCCAGTTCACTTACTCACTCGTCTTCCTTCCCCCCAGCTCCCAGGGGGAGGGAGGGGAGAATCGAAAAAATGTAGCTCCCACAGGTTGAGATAAGAACAGTTTAGTAAATAAAGTATAACACAAACCACTGCAGCTACCACCAGTAATAACAAGACAAATACAAGGAAAGAAAATTCAACTATTCATCCCCTGATACCAAGCCCAACCCAGCAGAGAACCCCCTCTTTTGGGTCCCTGCCCTCGTTTTTACATCCTAGGCATGACTTGCTGTGGTATGGAATACTTCATTGGTCAATTTGGGTCAGGTGTCCTGTCTCTGCTTCCTCCCAGCTTCCCCTCCTCCCTGGCTGAGCATGAGACTCAGAAAGTCCTTGGTCAAACCAAGCATTTCAGCTTTAGCTAAAAACATTGGTGTTGTCAGCACTGTTCTCAAGACGAAAGTTGAAAACACAGCTCTGCACCAGCTACTAAGAAGGAGAAAAAATGACTGCTACTGCTGAATCCAGGACGCACAGACAAGAAAGTCTTTAGTCCTTCTAAGAAATATATCTGTTTGTCCATTAGTGCTATGAAGCTCCTTCACTTTCAGCTCCACACTCTGAGTTAAATGATGCAGATTTGGGGAACTTTGCTGTCTTTCTCTTGCTGCTGCAAATGTTAGTATTACTACTGGGCATTTTATCTCAAGGCTGAAGGGGGAGGAAACACATTAGCTGCTAGTGCTCTGAAAGACAAGTGGAGTTATTTCTATGAAAATATATAAAGGAAAAAAATCTGAGGAACTCCAAGGCAAATAAAAATAATGAATGAGCTATGCTGCCCCATTAGATGCCTTTTTTTGTTAGCTAAATAACAAGTTTATGCTTTACTGCTTCTGTTTGGTTTTTCTTCCCAGCCCATCAAGAAATCTGCTGACAAAAGTGAAGACATTTATCTTTCTTCCCTAGGGGTATGGCGTAAGTCTTAAAGGGAGCATAAAGAAACTTCCAAATAATTTAACAATAGCTTGTACAGCATTAAAGACAGTAACACATTAATTTTCCTTATGACTAATATGAGCCTCTCCCTGCATCCACCCCCAAAATTAACAACTTGTTAAAAAGAAATCTCAAGAGATTTGTCTCAGATGCCTACCTTTTCATTCTCATGGGCATCTGCCTGCACAAGGAAAGCTGTATTGATTACCAGAGTGATCTACCCACCCATTTTAAATAGAGTGTGAGCTCGGACATCAAGCAGATCAAATTCTTTCAACCATCAAAATGAAACTTTTAAAATTGAGATTCAGTTTTGTAAAATATTGTAAGCAGCCTGAATGTCCATTTGAAATGCAGGATATAAAGGAAAGCCCCTGCATGGTCAGGAAAATTATGGAAATAAAGGGAGGAAACTGGATTATCCCTAAATGGAATTATATATACTCACCTTTTTAACTGATTAATTAATTTCCTGAGCCACAGAGCATATGTTTGAAATGTCTAGAACTGAGCACATTCACAGAAATCTGTAAGAAAGAACAAATCAAGGGGAGCATGAAGTTAACAGGAGAAAGAGCCAAAAGACAATAAAAAGACTCCTACCTGTCGGAAGAACTGTTGAAAGATGGGGAAGACTTTCCTGTTCTCTGAGCTTAATGGGATGTTTTGGAGGTACATAAGAGTCTGAGAGCACTGGTTTAAACTTCTCAGCTTTTGTTTGCACATACATATTGTATAACATGCAAATCATCACAGGAATTTTTTAATATATGACTCAAAGTTCTTGCATGTATATAGATGTAAAGACATGGTATCTGTATACCTCACAGGATGTAATAGCTCTGGTGGAAAGGGTTTGTACTGAGAAAATTTGGACGAATTTTATGTTATCTTTTATTCTTCTATGCAAATCTAGACTATGCTCTAGTAAGAAATTTAAAATATCAACAAGAAGCAAATGACAGTTACTTCTAAATGCAATAGAAGCTATGCTATCCCACTTTCACTGCTGCCAAACAAAAGGTAATGTGCTTTTTTTTCAGACATTTCCCTTAATCAGCATAAAGCTTGAAATAAAAGATATAGTGATTATTAGCCTTAAATCTTAATCTCCTTTCCTTGTCAGGTCCCTGCCACTACTTTAGAATGCTTAAATATCGATCAATAGAAAGAAGGCATGTCTATCTACTGCAATAAGATAGCTATTAGAAGAGCAAATATCTTAACAGCTCAAATAGAAGTGAAACCCAAGAGAGACAAGGTTTAAATTCAGAAGAATGTGGTTTTCAATTTAGGCAAAACCAAGGTGGATTATGAATTGTTTGTGACTACCACCTCACTGTTTGCTTTGCTGAAGATTTGTAGTGGTAATTAAGTGATAACTTCCAAGTAGTGCTCAGTATCCATGGAAATAAATAGAGCCTGTCTTCATAGACGCAGAGATGAAATGAAGGTATTTGTGGAGTGAGAATTTATTTATTTCTTAATTTGTCTTGTAATACTGTGGGGACATTTGTCTTAATTTAAAATATTTGTTTATTTCCAAGTCCTCTGTTTTTATTTTTGCTTTTGTAATGGGAATAAATCAGACTTTCAGGTGTCTAAAAAAACCCACAAACTTCAAGGTCTCCTTTGCATGCACAGTGTCTTCATGGGATACTTCTACCAGACTTCAGTTTAGAGAGAGTTCTAGACTGAAATTGCCAAGACACTAGCAAATTATAGGCTATGTTCTGCCAAAAAAAAATCCCTGACTCTTGTGGTCATAAGTTTCTAGTATGTTATTCTGTCAGAATAGCTAGCTTGTAATTGGAATAAATTTGTTTTCCACCCTGTAGTTCTCTTCCCCATACTTTGACCATTGTTGTAATAGGCATAATCCTCGTATAGTTGCATGCTCACTACAATAGTACTAAATAGGAATTTTAATTTGACTGGATTCTCATCACTTAACCTGATTTTTCATAAAAATGCTGTTCCCGTTTCAAAAGGATAAGGCTGTGTTTGATCAGAACACATGAAAAAATTACATTTTCTCTTAAAAACAAACAGCAAACAAACCGTCCCCTGAACCACTGGAAGAAAGGATAGCTTATGTTCAGTCTCAAATTTTATGCCTACTTTATGTCACTGTTAGTGCCTCCAGTACTCCTGAGAGGAAATCCATTCTCTTCTTCAAATTAGCAGAGGAAGAAAAAACTGTTGGTTTATTTTTCTGGCTCCTGTCTGAATTTAAAGCTTCCAGGGCTTATTGAGACCATTTTGATATGATTGTTGTCATGCCCTCTTTTAATTTCTCATAATGAATAAACATCAAATGGTGTTTCTAGATTTCTGGATAACCTCCCAATTTGGTAATGGTTATCCTCCCCCTCTCCCCCCCCCCCGCCTTCAATTTTTCTACTATAATGACAAGATCTTTCAAAGCATTTGCAAAAGATGTTTCTCCTTTTTCCTAGGTTCAGCAGTAGCACTCATTTTTCTCTATAGTAGCTGGTGCAGTGCTGTATTTTTGACTTTCAGCCTGGGAACAACACTGGTAATGCTGATGTTTTCAGTTACTGCTCAGTAATGTTTACTCGGACCAAGGACTTTCTGAGCCTCAAACAGGGTGGAGGGGAAGCTGGGAGGAAGCAGAGACAGGACACCTGACCCAAACTGACCAAAGAGGTATTCCACACCACCACACATCATGCCCAGTATATAAACTGGGGGCAGTCACCTGCAAGGGTTAGATCACTGCTGGGTGGGGCTGGGTGCGATTGATGGGTGATGAGTGGTTCTATTCTCTTCCCTTGTTGTTTACCTTGTCATTGTTATTACTGGTGGTAGCTGCAGTGTTTTTTGTTATAACTTAGTTACTGGACTGTTCTTATCGCAACTCATGGGAGTTACATTCTTTTGATTCTCCTCCCCATCCCTCAGGGAGCCGGTGGGGAAGAAGGGGAGGGAGAGTGAGCAAGCGAATGAGCTATGTGGCTGACTGGACTTAAACCATGACAGTTCTTTTTGGCACCCAATGTGGGGCCCAAAGGATTGAGATAACAACAGATCTGACCACAGTGTGTTTAGTTGTGTTTGTGAGAAACATTTATCTTTTCGATTAATAGTCATTCATCTCAATGCTGATTTATTAGCCCTCAAAGTTGTTGCTCTTGATCTCACAGTTTCAGCATGTCGTACATTACTTACAGCTGGTATTTGCTGTCTTAGTGTTTATTAGCTGGGGGGCTTGGGCTAAGGTTCTTTTTTCATTATACATTATGGGGATGACTAGTAATATGAGCAGACTCCAGCAGCAGAGCAGGATGGACGTGGCCGTGGACTTGTATCCCGCTGTCCTGCTGCTCTTCACTGTTCTGGCCCTCATCCTCACCTTTGTGAGACTGTGGGGAGCTGCCAGCAGTTGAACCAGCCTGGGAGAGCCGCCCTCGGAGCCAGGAGGCAAGGAGGGAGCAGTTGCCAATGGAGGGTGTTGGGGCAGTAGAGGAAGGAAAAGAGGTGGCAGCTGAGCAGTGGGAGGAGGTGGCAGAGGAGCCCGGCCCTAAGGTCTAACCCAGCCCTGCAGCGGGCAAGAGCATTTCCTGGCAGCTGCCCACAAAGCCCCAGGGACCCGAGCCCCCGGAGGATGCAGGAGACCACGCAGCACTTCCCAACAAGGCAGAGGAAGAAGATCTGGACTCAGAAAAGAGGAGCTGATAGTGAGAGAAATGGCAAGCACAACAGCTACACCAGCCCCAGTGACAAATACAGAAGTGTCATTTGAGAGTTCTAAAGGTTTTGAATGGTCTTTAGGTACCCTTGAGACCTGCCTGCTGATTGTGATGGGGATCACCGTGTTGACACACATAGAGTGTGTTTTACCCACAATCATTTCATTTGGTCCCAAGAGTTAAGCAGAGTTGGGTTTGGGCCTTGTCTGGGGGTAGATGATGACATAGCAGGACCAAGAAATTTTACCTAAAGCTGGACAGTCATGAGCGGCAGGGTATGTGGGACAGTATGGTCAAGTATCTAGTCCATTGGATCCCTCCAGTGCTTTGGAAGCATTGGAGATGAAGGCAGCTGTATGTTGTCCCCAATGACAAGCTGCAGAAATTGCTGAAGGGGGGTGGTGGTGAATAATTCTGAGCCTGCTGGGCCTGTGACACTTCAGGCCATCAGGGCAGAGATGCAGCATACAGATGGACTCATGATTGAGGGGTGGACATAGCAATGGACACTATCGCCCAGGTTATTCACAAGTGTGAACACTAAACACAGCCTCTCCTGCTCTGAAAGACTGTTACAAGAGTTGGAGACTGAAATCATGGACCTAATGGATTTAGCAGCTTTATGGATATTGGTCCATGCACTAAGGAATTATCTCTCTCTCTCTGTGTGGCTGCATATATATGTAAATATATATGAGAGAAGAGCGATGGTATATTGAAAATGAGAGATCTGAGCATGACCTGAATGGTATGGAATAAGAGGGGGATACTGCCCTGGGTTCAGCAGTAGCAGTCATTTTCTCTCCTTCTTAGTAGCTGGTGCCGTGCTGTGTTTTTGACTTTCAACCTGGGAACAGCACTGATAACACTGATGTTTTCATTTACTGCCCAGTAATGTTTAGTCTAACTAAGGACTGCCTGAGCATCATGCTCTACCAGGGAGGAGGGAAAGCTGGGAGGAAGCAGAGACAGGACACCTGACCCAATCTAACCAAAGAAGTATTTCATACCACAGCGTATCATGCCCACTATATAAACTGGGGACAGACACCCATAAAGGTTAGATCACTGCTGGGACTGGCTAGGTATCGGGCAACTGGTAGTGTGTGGTTGTATTCTCTTCCCGTGTTGTTTCCCTTGTCATTATTATTATTGGTGGTAGCAGCAGTGGTTTGTGTTATATCTTAGTTACTGGCCTGTTCTTATCTCAACCCATGGGGGTTGCATTCTTTCTATTCTCCTCCCTATCCCTCCGGGAGAAGGGGGAGGAAGGGGAGGGGGAGTGAGCGAGCAAGCTACGTGGTTGACTAGACTTAAAACAAGACATCCTTATAGCACTGTCCAGGTTGAAGTTAGGTAATGAAGAATTAAAGTGGAAAACTTGATACTAAAAAGTTGATGCTGATACATGTCTGCAAAATGTCTACTTTGCCTGCAGTTGTGACTGGAGGCAAGTTTTGCTTGTAAGGAGCAGGCAATTTATTTATTCATTCAAAAGGAGACTCATATCTTCTGTTCCTTCGGTGAGTATTGAAGAATAAAAGGATTCTCAAGAAAATTAACTGCAAGAGTCATGTAAAGGAGGATCTGATTAACTGCAGTAATATATTTATAGGAATATTGATTATTTTTGCATGGATAATAAAAACAATTGTATAGCTTATTTTTATGGCCTGTCACTTAACTCCCTTCCTATGATCCTAATTGCCTTTCATCTACTAACAATCATTGTTAGCAGTGATGTCTGAGACTTAAATGCTTCCAATCAGACTCTGGTCTGTTTCACATTGTGGTATACTGCAGTGGCTGTTGCTAGATATGCAGGGTCATGGCTGAAATACTATTATTTTAACTAAACACACTCAGTTATTTTCATTTACTGAAGAGGATCTGAGGCTAGTCAAGCAATTAAACTAGATGTAAAAATAATTTTGATGGCTCAGTGATTTCATCATGGAAGTGTTATCCTATTTGGCCAAATAGTTGAGCAGACATAGTGCTGCTTATTTGCACTCTGACTAATGGTGTCTAGGTGTTTCCTAGATACTCAGGAAACTGAAGCATGAACAGCAGCTTCTCACTGTGACTCCAAAACTCTGCAGTAGTGATGTTTCTTGGTAGAAATGGATAATGCTTCTGAGTCAGGGTCTGGTAAATAAGAAGCTTTTGTACTATTAAAAAAAGAGCAAACTTTTGGGAGTGAGGGTGAAAACTATACAATATTAAATTATTTTTAATAGTAAAAAAAAGATAAATGTCTAAAAATATTTCAATATAACCCTTATTGAAGTATAGTAAGATCAGAATAAATCAGATTGACCATGCATTTGGAACTAATGGCAATGAAAGTATTTTGAATGATATGGGTTTGTGTTTTGCTCTTCTGATTTGTCTTTGCATATACAACTGAGTAGTAGATCTTCCATATTTAAAGTGTGAGCTTTTATTAACGTTTCTCTTGCACCATCAACCAGTAATGTAGTTGTGGGACTATCTCCCTCATGACTGTGTGTGTGACAATGACCCATGAAATGACATCCACGGTCATAAAAGATGCACAGAGAAAAGATGTATCATGTTTTTATTTCTGAGATATCCCCTTTATGATTTTCTTGTGGTATCCTTCTAGACTTTGAAATAAATGTCATCTTATGTTGATTCCCCTGATCTTTAACTTTGGAAAAAGTTAGCATGTAGGACTGATTAAGAGAGAGTGAGAGAGCCAAGAAAAAAAATTAATTGTTTGAAGGCCCTTTGGATGACCTATTTCAGAGTACATCATGGATGAACTGTGGAAGCCATAGCAGTTTACTGACAAGTTGTAGTGGTGCTACTTGATTTTAGTGATCCAGAAATTTGTCTATAAAATGTAACATTTGGTCCTTCAAGCCTTAACAAAGCCAAAAGACTTAGCTTTGCCATGTTTGACATAATGTAAACTGTAGACCTAAAGTACTAGAATTATATGACCAGCTGTAGATGGAGTTGTTATGGATACATGTTGTTGTGGATGAACTTAAAATTTCACATATTTCAGGCATAGGCGCACCCTCAGATTGCCACCTTTCTCTGTAAAGGTCTCATATACAAAGTTAAACAGTGTTATCTACTGATGAAACAGCAAGTGATTTAAACCCATGCTGTCCTGGCTTCAGTTGTAACAGTTATTTTTCTCCTTCCTAGTGGCTAGTGCAGTGCTGTGGTTTTGGCTTTAGTCTGAGAACAGTGCTGATAACACATCAGTGTTTTAGTTGTTGCTCAGTAATGCTTACCCTGATGAAGGACTTTTCAGTTTCTCATGCTCTGCCTGTGAGGAGGGGCTCAGGAAGCCGGGAGGAGCCACAGACAGGACAGCTGACCCAAACTAGACAAAGGGGCATTCCATACCACAGCACATCATGCCCAGTATATACACAGGGGGGAGTTTCCTGGAATTACCAGATCACTGTTCTGGTTGGGCTGGGTATTGGTCAGTGAGTGGTAAGCAATTGTGCATCACTTGTGTTTGTTGGTTGTTTTTTTTTTTTTTCTTGTTAATTTTATATTTTTATCCGACGAGTGGTCAGCGTCCAACTACTTAAAGGGGAAAAATGACTGCTGCTGCTGAACCCATGACATGATGGTAGTTGTTTTATATTGTATTTTACTTACTGGACTGTTCTTATCTCAACCTGTGAGGTTTACATTTTTTCAGTTCTCCCCATCCCACCCAGAGGATGGGAGAAAAGATGGGATGAGTGAACAGCTGCATGATTCCGAGTTACCAGCTGGGCTTAAACCACGACACATGCTAATTTAAGCAGAACAACAGCAACACTGTAAGGGATTTAATGGCAATTGTTTTTCTTTGTGAAAGGCTGAAGAGCACTGAAATATGGAGCACCACAGGCTGGGTGAGGGGAAAGGTTTCCTAACTGTGGACTTACATACCAAATACCAGCAGTGTCAGCACCGGCTCCTGAAACCCGGACTATGCTACTTAGGAAAGCACAAATGGTCATTAACCAAGCAGGGAAACAACCTTCAAGATACACTTCTAACTTTATTTCTATGCAACAAAGATTTTTAGTGAGAAATGGTTAGACTCACTATTTTTCCACTAACATTTCAAACTAAGGTTGTGAAAGGCTGTAAAATTACTAAATAGTGCAGTGGAAAAAGTTTCCTTTAAGTCTGCCTAACCTATCATCTCCATAGGCTAGCTCCCATGCCATCAGGACAATTGATCTTGTTTTTTGCCTGTTCAAAGATACCTTATGCTCATCTAACAGCTATTTTTTTGCCAAAAATTATAGTTGCTCACAGCTGTTATCCTTTCTAGATGCTTGGCAGACCTGCTTCTTTCATACTGAGAAAAAACATGGAGATATAACAAAGGCTACTGAACCCTTTGGAAGGATGACAGCTGGGCACCAGCGGTAATCACTAAGACAGTTCATCCATCTTTCATTCCTTTCTTTATCATTTTCTGAAATGCCAAAAGGAAAAAGGTGACCAAGAGTGGACTGAAGTAATTGTCAGCCATTACTAGCTGTCTTCTTTCCACAGGGAGTTTGTAGCTTATGTGCATTAAACCAGTCGTTTTCTGGGAGAACAGGGTCTTGCTATGCTTGAACAAGATAGTTTAATTTGTACAGGTTAACCAGGCCCATAATATATATATTTCGATTCCTAAGGGTTATGTATTCTCTATAGCTAAAAAAGATGCAACTGTTCTGTTTTCTTTTAGATCTTAGCTATCTCTATTCCTACTTTGCTAGAGAATATTTACCACAGTTTAAACTCTCCCCAAAACCACATTTCTGATGCTTAGTCCAATCACACTCTCATTTGACAAATATAGAATCATAGAATCATAGAATAGTCAGGGTTAGAAAAGACCCTAAGGTCATCTAGTTCCAACTCCCCTGTCAGGGGCAGGGATACCTCCCACTAAACCATGCCACCCAAGGCTATGTCCAACCTGGCCTTGAACATCGTCAGCAATGGAACATTCACAACTTCCCTGGGCAACCCATTCCAGTGCCTCACCACCCTTACAGTAAAGAATTTCTTCCTCAGATCCAATCTAAACTTCCCCTGTTTAAGTTTGAACCTGTTACCCCTTGTCCTATCACTACAGTCCCTCATGAAGAAAGACTGAAGTTCTTTAGAGGTGTCACAAAATATTTCTCATCAGAGATTTTTTTTTTTATTAACAATAATACATCATAATCAAGTGATGCTTTGGTATACAGAAACTCTTCATGCAGAAATTATCCTAATTTATGACAAAGAACTTCTCAGTCTAATAGTTCATATTTCTTTCAAATGCTTATAAAAGTGTGATCTAGAAAAAAAAAAAAAGGGTTGAAAAATGTATTTTCGAAGATTACATTCACATACATTTATGAAGAGAACAAGGACGAGGGAGGCTGAATAAACAACACTAGCATTAAACGTAAAGATAAATGAAAAAATATATTACCATCATTTACTCAGACACAATGTCTCCTACCCCAATACTGGACACCTACTTCTTATGGATATGAGGATATTGCTTTTACAGAAACATATACTACTTAATTGATAAGAATGCAAGCTATATGGGGCAGTTTTACAATTTTAACACCCATGGCAAATGCTCTGCCCACACCATCCAAGACTTCGAAGCCAGATGCAGGGACAGTGAGAATGAAGATCCTGGGCCCACTGTAGGAGAGGCTCTGGTTTGAGACCATCTTAAGAACCTGAATATATACAAGTCCATGGGACCTGATGAAATCCATCTGAGGGTCCTGAAGGAGCTGGCAGATGAAGTTGCTAAGCAACTGTCCATCATATCTGAAAAATCATGGCTGTCAGGTAAAGTTCCCAAAGGCTGGAAAAAAAGGGAAATATAACCCCCATTTTCAAGAAGTGGAAAATGGATGAGCCGGGGAACTACAGACCTGCCAGCCTCACCTCTGTGCCTGACAAAATCTTGGAGCAAATTCTCCTGGAAGATATGCTGAGGCACATGAAAAACAACAAAGTTGGTGATGACAGCCAGCATGGCTTCACTAGGGGGAAATCCTGCCCGACCAATCTGCTGGCCTTCTATGATGGGGCTACGGAACTGATGGAGAGGGGTAGAGCAGTTGATGTCATCTACCTGGACTTGTGCAAAGCGCTTGACACTGTCCCACATGGCATCCTTGTCTCTATGTTGGAGAGACATTAATTTGATAGGTGGACCACTCAGTGGATAAAGAACTAGCTGGATGGCCACACGCAAAGAGTTGTGTTAAGTGGCTCAATGTCCACTTGGAGACCAGTAACGAGTGGTGTCCTCAGGGATTGGCGTTGGGACAGGTCTTGTTCAACACCTTTGTCAGTGACATGGACAGTAGGATTGAGTGCAAACTCAGCAAGTTTTCTGATGGCACCAAACTGCATGGTTCCATTGATGCACTGGAGGGAGGTCATGCCATCCAGAGGGACCTTGACACGCTTGTAAGGTGGGCAGATGCCAACCTGATGAAGTTTAACCACGCCAAGTGTAAGGTCCTCCACCTGAGTCGGAGCAATCCCAGGTACACATAAAGTCCTGCAGAGAAGGACTTGGGGGTGGTTCAAAAATGAACATGAGCTGGCAGTATGCTCTTGCAGTCCAGAAAGCCAACTGTATCCTGGGCTGCATCAAAAGGAGCATGACCAGCAGGTCGAGGGAGGTGATCCTGCCCCTCTACTTTGTCCTTGTGAGACCTTACTTGGAGTATTGTGTGCAGTTCTCGTGTCCTCAACATAAAAAGGACATGTAACTGTTGGAACAAATCCAAAGGAGGGCACGAAGATGATCAGGGGACTGGAGCACCTCCTGTATGAAGATAGGATGGGAGAAAGTTGGGGCTGTTCAGCCTGGAAAAGAGAAGGCTTCATGGAGACCTCATAGCAGCCTTCCAATAACTCAAGGGGGCCAATAGGGATGCTGGGGAGGGACTCTTCATGAGGGACTGCAGTGATAGGACAAGACGTAATGGGTCCAAATTTAAACTGGGGAAGTTTAGATTAGATATGAGGAAGAAACTCTTTACTGTAAGGAGGGTGAGGCACTGGAATGGATTGCCCAGGGAAGTTGTGAATGTTTCTTCTTTGTCATTGTTCTAAGCCAGGCTGGACAGGGCCTTGGGTGACAGGTTAGTGTGAAGTGCCCCTGCTGACAGCAGGGGGATTGGAACTAGATTATTTTAAGGTCCTTTGCAACCCTAGCTATCCTATGATTTTATGATTACAGTAAGCAAAAAGCCCTAGGAGAAAAATTTGTTGCCAAAATTTGTCATCCTACTAAAAACCAAACAAAGACCCACCAAAACACAAATGAAACAAAACTAACATGTATAAACCACAACAGGAAACAAATCAAATGTTTTGTGAGCTTTCATTACCGAATGCTTCATTACTCACTGAGCTATTCATTACTGGTACAGATACAGAGCTGTTAAATTAATTTGTAAATATAGAGGAAGAACTGATTAGAAACTATCAGGATAAAATTACTATTAACTAGTGAATAAGCTCTTACAAGATTAACACTTTCAATGATGTCTCAGGAAACCAGATTTCCTCCCTTTTTAGAGAGTTTTGAAAGTATGAAACCCTCAAAAATCTGCTAAAAAAAAATTAGGATATTATTTCCTCAGAAAAATAGTGTCACGGGTTCAGCAGCAGCAGTCATTTTTCCCCTTTAAGCAGTAGCTGGTGTAGCACTGTGTTTTGGATTTTTGGCTTGGGAACAGTGCTGATAACACCAGTGTTTATAGTTATGGCTTAGAATGCTTTGGTTTGACCAAGGACTTTCTGAGTTTCATGCTCTGCCAGGGAGGAGGGAAGCCCGGAAGAAGCCTGGTGGAAGGAGAGACAGGACACCTGACCTGGGCTGACCAAGGAGGTATTCTATACCACAGTATGTCATGCCCAGTTCTACTTCTGGGGGCAGGAATCCGGAAGGAGGGAGTTCACAGCTCGATCGTCGTTGAGTAGTGAGCAGCTCTGTCCTCTTCCCTTGTTTTTCTCTGGTTATTGTTGTTATTGGTTGTGGCATCGGTGATTTCTGTTATACCTTAGTTACTGAACGGTCCTTATCTCAACCCGTAGGAGTTGCATTCTTTCGGTTCCTCTTCCCATTCCCCCTCCCCACCTCGTGAAGTGGGGGGGAAGAAGGTTGGGAGGAGTGAGTGGGCAGGCAGATTGATTTATGCCTGAAACCACGACAAATAGTATAAGGGAATGCAAAGGTGTTTGGAAAACTCATGAGATCCTCTGTGGCTGAAGATCTCTAGAGCAGACTATCCAACACCTTGCTCACAGACAAGAAATAATCCAGGTCCATCATGGGAGACCATAACGAGTGAAGAACCTTAGTAATTCTTGTGACATAATTGCTCAGCAGTTAAAAATGAACAAATAAATTGAGGAATGTAGCATTAAATTTTTGTAGAGTAGAAGGTGCAAAACGTGTATCATAGTGAATTGGTACCAAATTACTCCCTTGTAATTCGACAAGATTTTTGTAAGAAAACCCTGACTGGGTAAGAGTAGTAGTAAAGCTGATTAACTGAGGGATGGAAGAAAGAGGAGATATAGCTGCTTAATTAAGAGAAAAACAAGGAGGAATGGTCTGTATTTCCTGGCTTTAAAAATGTCTGTTCTCCATTAAAATTAGTTCTTGTAGAACAGTTTCTGGTTTTTTTTTTTTTTTTGCAAAGGGAAAAGAAAATATTTCCATACAATAAAAACAACTGCTTTATCAAGAGAGTGATGCAGGATATCACATCAGTTATTCAGCACTGAAAATCCCTGGGGAGTAATTTTTAAACAGGTGCATGTTTTTAATCCAAGCATCCATCTAAGCAACAATTCTTTGTAATGACAGTTTGTGATTCCAAGCTCAGACTTGGAAAGTGCAGTAATGAGACAGCTTTAGGTGTCTGAATAGATACCACTGGTAAAATAGAAAAGTATACACTTACACTCCTGGTTTCCACTGTGCAAACATAGACTACTCTATGTGCCATATTTGCTAGTACTTGACAAGAAAGTGAGTTTTCAAGGCCTCAACATAAACTTGCTTCTTTGTACAGATCTTTTTAGTTGAAAGATGCATGTGATAAAAAATAAAACTACAGGAAGTTTTCACTACAATTATGACATGATGAATAGAGATAGTTACCCTGGGGGAGAAAAACAAAAAAAAAGAAAAAATACAAACACAAAAAACCTAGACCACAAACCCACCCCATAATTTTGTTAATTCCTGAAAATCAACGTCCACAAATTCCACAGACCATTCCAGCAGCTAAGAATTTATCATGCATTTGATCACTAAGGATGCAACACAGATGCCTACACACTGGTACTTGGTACCATTTAAGACACCCCAGAGTATGGCTCCTGTCTCCACCTGCTCCACTGTATCTCCTCTAAATCCTAAGCCTCATCTGCTTGATTTAAACAGAAGTTCTAGGACATCTAATACAGCAGTAGATGCAAATAGCAGAATACAACCTGAATTTGAAATAGTATGAAGAACATGCTATCATTCTGGAAGTCATTTTAAGGCTATTAACATAATTCTCTATGTTAAAGTGTTAGGAGCAGTATTCTGTTGGCTTACTTGAACACAAAATTCTGAAGTAAATTTATGAATACTTCATGTTCAGTGTGCCTACTGCACCATACCATTATGTATTTTGGTTTTGACGCACACCAAAATTAAACCTCTTTCCAAAATGAATAGTCCTGGTCTCACTGTGAAGTTCAGCCAGATGTCAAGCTTATCAACGTTGGGCTTATTTTTCTTTTTACTGTGTACATCTATACAAATATCAGAACAAACCACAAAGCTGTTAATGAATCCAAAGTATATTTTCTAGTAGTAAGTCAGAAAATCAACTCTTTGGAACAAATAGTCTTCTGTACCTTACACTAAGTCACTACCTGTCTGACAAAAGACAGCTATTTTTTGTTCAAGGAGATGACAAGACAGTGAATCATAAGTTTGTCTCTTCATATGGGTTAAAAGAGAAAAGGAGGTGAAGCAGACACTATCCATTTTGTGTGCTGAGAAAGAAGGCATTTTTTTTTTTGAGTTATCCATTAAACACCAAATAAAAATAACCTGTCCTCAAGAAAATCCTCAGATGTTTCTAAGGTGTGGAAGGTTTGGAAAGTACATTAGAGAAGTTCTGATGGACTGATTTGCACAGACATGATTAGAAAGCAGTCAAATTATTGGTCTTTTAGTCTGCCATCACATTTATAAATATTCAGTTCTTCCTTTCCTAGTAGAAATCTCATTGGGAACAAAGGTGTTAGTTGCTGTGTCTTATGTTGTACAAGATTCTCTCCCCTGTCTCATGAGCCTTCATTTATTCTCTCCTTGACATTTGGTGGGGTTTTTGGTGTGGGCTATTTTTTTCTTCCCACTTCTCAATATGTGTTTGCTTCTGGCAAAAAAAAAAAAAAAAAAAAAGGCAAATTAAAAACAGAAGTAATGTAAAACAAAAAAAAAAAAAGAGCAAAGCACATTGTATTCAAGGGTTAAGAATTTGAGCATAAAATGTAATTATCAAAGACATTTTCTGTGAAAAACATTTTATAAGCTAAAAATGAAACCACATTTACCATGCACAGACATTCAGTGTCGATAAATATTTTAAAATATTTTTTAAAAAGTTTGGTCTCATTTAGTTCAATAAGAAAAAAATAAGCAGATGGCAGCACAGTATGTGCCTTTTGGATATCATGATAAGATCTCTATTGCTGAAATGTAAAAATTACCTTGTGGCTATTTCATCAGTATAGTAAGCTATGCTGTTTGAAATGCAGAAACAGACATTTAGAATTATGAGTTAACTCAGTATGCAGGAGTGTCTTCAAAGCAAATTACAGTTCAAGTTCTGAACAGTTTTTACTTGAACAACCTTTGTAATATCACAGTTAAAAGATGCCCATAAAGCAGCTATTAGTTAGGCTTCCTGCTTTCTTTTAATATGCCAGTAATAAATATTATAGCTACAGTAAACTACACAATACCTAAAAATTGCTGTTGTGAGATCTTCAACTCTGAAGTTAATTAAGAAATGTTATACCAGCAAAATGTAGTATGACACAGAATGTCACGTAATAGTTTAAAATGTATCTCTGGGATGCACAGAAGCATAAATACAGTTTGGAGTTTGTCTGACTTTTAATATGAAATTTTCAAGTTTTTATATATATACATATATATATACACACATACACTATGGATACGTTTTTTTTTTTTTTTTTTCACCTGAATAGAGATGACTAGAAAAAAACAGTTACAGCATCAAACAAGAAAGGCAATGAAAGATAAGGACTCTTGAAGAAACAGCTGGGGTTATTTATCAACGTTATATTTATCACAAAATACTCCCTACTTGGCTCCAGGTATTTTAAGAGCCACTTCCTTGAGGGAATAAACGTTTAAGCACAAAGCTTCTACTACCTATTTGCAGCCCAATTTTAAAGTGGATGTAGGAAAAAGAAAGCCAACTGCTAGGGAAAGAACCATGAGTTACAACTACACGGTATTTTACAGGCAGTTGCTACTGGCTTTGACTGCAGTCCAGGTTTGCTGGATGCAAGCCAGCAGCAGACCAGAAGATGCCAATGTACAATTAACATGGCACTGAGTTTGAGCTAATAAGCCTTGCTGGGAGACAGGGTTTTCAGGCTCTTGTGGCACTCAGGCTCAGCACCATGCTAACACAACTACATGGCTTCCAGTTTAGAGCTGCCTTGCACCCAGCTGGTTCAGAGACCAAGCGAGGACAGCTGGTATTTGCTCTGAATATGGACGATATTTACTACTGACTGCCATTGCCTGCAGAAAACTCACACAGCAGAGACTGTGCTGCTAGCAGGACCTTTTGCTCCTGTTAGCTGGAAATGCAGGACAGATGCTGAAGGTACTTGGAAAGCAAGTTGAAGGTATAAGCAAGCGGAGAATTTTTTATCAAAGACACAATTCCTAAATATATTTTTTTATGTCAATCTTCAATGGCTAAATAATTATGCCACCCTTCTGTGACACTTCAAGCGTAACTGCCTCATGTTCATAGAAGAAAACAGCACAAATGACTGACAGATGCAGTGCACAAAACAAAGGTCACATCTGCCCATAACAACATGCAGACACAACCAAAAATCCCCAAAGCTGCTTGCATCATCACGTTCTGAGTTCACAAAAACATTTGAATTATAACTCAAAGCCCAGACTATCAGCTGCAAGAAGCACAAAAAATCCAACAGTGAAATGAATAAACCCAGACTTCCAACTTCAGGATTCCACTTCAGACAGACAAGTGAAAAGAAAGTCTAATGAAAGGCTGAGTTTATAACTCTAATATATACACATTTATAACCCCTACATACATATCAGGAGGTTAGCTGAGTAATAGGGTGGAGTTCCACTTACTCTAGTGGGTTAGGAAGCAATTAAGAAAAATATTTTCACTGAGAGGATGCTCAAACACTGGACATAAGCTCCCCAGGGAAGCAGTCATGTCAATGTTGAAGAAGCATTTGGACAACACCCTTAGACAGATAGGTTTATCTTTAAGGTTGTCCTACATGGAATCAGGAGATGGATTGGATGATCCTCATAGGTCTCTTCCAACTCAGAATATTCTATGATTCTGTGATTCAGTTAAAACAAGCTGTGGTGAACCAGATTGAACATGTTTTTCAGGTACAATAACCTTCCCTGCAACTAACCTTGTAAACAGTACAGAGCAACAATGGAGGAAAAAAAAACCTGATAAGTTGTGAATTAAATGGAAAATACATTTGTTAAGGGAGATGAAAAAAATTAAAAGAAATATTTTTTTTAAAAAAAATGACTGCTACAGCTGAACCTAGGACATACACATAAGGGTTCAATGCAAAATCATCAATCCTTTATGCAGCTCCAGTATCAACAGCAGGCTACTCTGAGGGCAGTGTGCTTAAAGGCAAAGTAAAGATTGCATTTCGTAAGTCTCAGGGCATACATCTACTTACCAAATGCAATCAGCCTGTTAGTCTCAAAGCTGAGCTGCTGCAGCTTAAGATCGGTTTTGATGAAAGGAGACAACATGCAATAAAGAAAGCAAGATCATATGTGGGAAGATGTGGAACAGATCTGCCTCAGGACTAGTTGTTGCTGCCATAAGGTAGAGAAAGAGTTTCTTCCCGACAGGATGAAAAGATGAGGGAGGAGATGGTACTACTTGGAAGCTGGCTTTTCAGAGATAACCCTTGAGAATTCTTTCCCAACTAAGGAAATGAAGGTCACAAATGTTAGATGAGGGAAGCAAAGCCCAGCAATTCCCTTGCTGGAAAAAAAAAAAAAAAAAAACAAAAAAAAAAAAAAAAACACAAAAAAAAAAAAAACAAAAAAAAAAAACAAAACCTCTACAAACTCTCCTGAAGAACCACTTAGTAATTTAGCTTCACTCTACAGAAGGTGCTAGTTTCAAAAGACAGAACTGCAGAGTATCTGATACCAAACTTACAGTTGTGAGAAATAGCTTTTTTTTTTTTTTTTGGTGAGAAACTTAATTACTAAAACTAAGGATTATACTGAGGGTTTCTTTGATACCCTTTTCATACCACTGTCCCAAATGCACTTCATTCTGTGTATAAACCAGCAAGATTTAGTTGTAACAGGAGGTATTTTGTAATTAGAGTCCAATTCACTACTAGCAGTCTATCAAACTGTTTCAGAGAATTAGTGGTCAAAGGTGGTTTATAATTGAGGTACCTATTGCTACTCAATATACACATTAAAAGTGCTTTTCTACTGTCTTGAAATTTGACCCAAAGTTTAAATTCTGAGGCGTAGTTAGGAAAATTTTATATGGGTAGAAACTAAATACCCTCACAGTATAAGCAGGAATGTGGGTAGTTAATTGCATAGTTGAATACAAAGACATCTACAGTCATTCGTTCCCAGAGTTAAGAGAAATGCAACAAGGTCTTCATATTTGGAGGACCCACAAAATCTTCTGTTTGTACCATACAGCACTGACTGGCAGGTACAGGTAGAACTCTTGAAACTGAACATCTCTCTGCAAGTAACAGGTCTCAGATCTCCCCTAGAGGCTAAGTTTGGCTGTGCATGTGGATCTCCAAGAAAGGTCAGCTTCAGCAACATACAGTCTTACTTTCTCTTAATACCATAGCCTAAGAGTAATGAAAAACCTTTGTGGGTGCTGTCATGGTTTGAGGCTTTCAAACCCATGCAGCCGCTCTCTCACACTCCTCCCTCTTTCTTCCTCAGTCCGAGGGGATGGGGAGGAGAATCAAAAGAATGCAACTCCCACAGGTTGAGATAAGAACA